>CBVK0101782762.1:0-16629 GCA_900067695.1 Picea abies
ATTTGCACAATGCAAGCAATTTGAAAATGCAAAGAAGGAACTTTGTCTTAGACTCTTACAAGTTTCAAACATTCAACAATCAAGATTCATCATTCAACTCTCAAGATGGAAAAAAAATGAGTGGAAATTGTTCAACATACTTCTAGAGTCTCCTCCAAACTCCTCCAAACTTGAAGATGAACTATAGCCTCCTAGTTGAGATGCCAAATCCACCACAAACTGCCCAAAACACTTGCCCAATAAGCTCCTCAAGGCTACTCCTCAAGAATCAATGCTGCTCCAAAATGCTTCCAAATGCTCCCAAATCATGAATGAGAGAGGTGTGAGGCTCTTAGAGGGGGTTGTTGTGCCTTTATAGCATTCTGTTAGGGTTTAGGAGGGTAAAGGGTTTAAAAAAAACCAAAAAAAAAAAGATTTTGTCATCTGTGGGCATCCTTGAGAAAAACATAATCGAACCGGCCAGTTTATGACGGAACCGGCCGGTTCGGTACCGAATCGGCCGGTTCAGTACCAAACCGGCCGGTTTGGTTTTTCTACCGATTCGAACCGGTCCGCCTTCTACCCGGTCAAACCAGCCAGTTTTGGTTTCGGTTTGACAGATTTTAAAACACTGCTCGGGCCTGACTGTTTGTCATCAATCATGCCATGATTTACCGAGGTGACAACTTTCGTTATGAAGGAGAAGTGGTGAATAGTAAAATAATATCTCATTCGATTCAACGGTATTCAGAGGAAAGGACTCTTCTTGGGGAAGAACACCATTAGGGACATGCATGAAGGAACAAACTTACCCTCACCATGTGAATGATAAGTAACGCCGTGTCGCATGATAAGTAACTCCTTCCTATGCCGAAATGGTGCATTCCACGGGCAACCATATTTGATTAAATAAATATGCCACAACATGGCCCTTGCTTTCCACTCTTGTTCTTGCAAGTGGGTTGGGTTGGCAATGTGCAATGCCCTTTAAAATAACTTTATGGCGGTTTGTAAGGGGTAAAAATTCATTCTTGCCAAATGTTTCTGGGCTTTGGATCATTAATCTATTTCTTTACATTTGAGGAAGACAAACTCTTAACCAATCAGAAGCAATTTTAGTTTTTACTTCAAGACCATAAGGCAATTTTGCCTCAGATAATATATACACAAAAACTAATATCCCTTATAGTCATTACTAAAACTACTTCCAATAAGACTATATACTTTCTATTAAATTCTAATATTAATTCCACATATAAAACCAAATAATAATTCCAATTACAATTTAACCTTTAATCTTAAAAAACACATTTTTCACATTATACTTTTACATTATAAAATTATAAAAAAAAATACAACAACATGTAATAAAAATAAACAATTATATTAAAAAAATATTTCGAAAACATTACACACAATTATATATATATTCAGTAAACATATACAATTGCAATAGAAATACAATTGAGAAGTTAAACAAGAAATAACATACACAATTTTCAAATTTTATATGGTAAAACATTATGCTATAAGGTAGTTTAAATTTATAGTTTTCTAAAAACTTTATCATTTAAATTTATGATGATGATTGTCCACTAAAACCTACTTGATTTATATATAACTTATATTTAATAAATTAAAAATTTATTTGTATTCTTGTTTATTATTTTTATTTTGTATATATATATTATGTTTTATTTTTTATTAATGTTATAAACTTATAAATTATATATCTAATATATAACATATTAGAGTAAAGATACAAATGGTTAAAATAATAATTTAATTAAATATTACTATAAATTTAATAAATATTAAGAATGATTAAATTTATTGAATGTAATTTTTTTAATCATTTAACCTTATATCATATATTAATTTTTTTATTTTAAATAATAAAAAAATCAATATCTTGATAAATTTGATTTCTTTTTATATTTGAAGTGCAGCTACAAAACACAACACATGACCTCAATCGTAGCTGCCGAATGGATGAAAGGGACTACGCATTCTCTGTTCAAATTCACTGAATCGTTGGTATGCATTCTCTGTATTGAGAAAAAATATTACGATTTCTCTGAAGTAAGAGCTTAGAATATGTCTTGCCTTTGCAATTAAAATATAGAATATTCTTTTAATGTGCCTTGTTTTGCTCGGCTTTATTTTCAATATCATTCCACATTCCAACTTGCAAGATGTTGCAATTTTTATGCATGAACTTTTTTTCTTCGACGTCTTGGTTTCTAGGTTTGCTATGTGATCAAAAAAAATTATGGGGCCTGAAATGAAATGATGTCACTCTAAGCGCTGGGACCTGAGTTATAACGAATCCCATTGTGTGTTTTGTGAATGACCATTGTTCTATCACTCTGCACATGCAATCTTCAACACCTAAGAGTGTGCTCTAGTTCCTTTGTCGGTGAGAAACGGATTTCATTTACCAGTTACAACATTGTTGTGCAGGAATAGCAAGAATTACAACCTTGACATGCACTGAGCAATTAGTTTTTCACAAACATTCAAGGAATTCTACACACAAACACAATAAACCCTGGAGAACCCTTGGAAGGCAAATCCCAGCATTAATATAGAGGGACTACGGCTATTTTGTTTGCGTCGCTAATACAGGTCAAAAAACAGAGAATATATCCTCTATGGAGCATTTCTTTCAATAGAGTTTGGAGTACAGACATTATTATGGCTTGTTCCAAAAATTCTACCACAATTGTTTCTCCTCTGCTCTGTTCTATATTCCTTCCTGCTCCGCTATCGAACAGTAGCTTCTCGGAGAACCTCGTATCTTCCTTTATTTTTCCACCTTTCACTTCATGCTGTTCTTCCTTTTTTATTTCTGTTCAGCTCGCCATACGAATTGCATCATTGCTACGACAATTGAGGTCCAAGTTTCCCTCAACGAATTGTACCTGTCCCGTAGAGCTTGTGTTGCATATCCTGGTGGCGGGGTGGCATTTGCTGGGCTGTCATTGTGGCCTGATGTGACTAGATGTCGAACTGACTCATGGCCCTCTTCCCAGTGAACATAGTTCGCCAATTTCCTTCATACTTACCAATTTAAAGGATATGGCCTGGATCAATTATGGATCAGACCTCATTCCAGAAGGTTTCCTTCGGTCGCATTACCATGGATATTAGGAGGCCTCCTTCGATCGTGTCTAATACCTTTCTAGTGCTCCCGTTCGAACGCATATAGATATTATAAGGAGGTGCTCCTTCGGTAGCACCCTTCTACGCGGGAAGATGGGCGTATAAAAACTCAAAAATTTGAAGGACTCGGTGGATTGTCACTCTTGTCTCTGGATCTTGGCTGTTGGCTCTCGACCTTAGCTCTGTACTTTTGGCTCCTACTCTACCTCTAGGCTTTGGCTCTCTATTCTCAGCTCTTGCTCTAGCCTTTGGCCCTCTATTCTCAGCTCTTGCTCTTAGCTCTAGCCTTTGACTCCAGCTTTCTATTCTCAGCTCCGGCTCTTGCTCTCTTGATTTTGAACTCATAAATTACCCTATGATTTGTGCTACTTGTTCATCTTGTACACCATGTTGCAAATGAAAATAGCAATTGCCACAAGTAATGATGACGAAAGCTCGATAATTTGAAAGACTCGGTGGATCGTGGCTCTCGACCATAGCTCTCTACTAGGCTCCTACTCTACCTCTCACCTCTGGCTCTAGCCTTGGCTCCTGGCTTTCAAATCTGTGTCTGGCTCTCTATTCTCAGATCTGGCTCTTGCCTTCTTGATTTTGAACTTATATATTACCCTACGATTCGTGCAACTTGTTCATCTTGTACGCCATTTTGTTGCAGATATAATTAGCAGTTGCCACAACTAATGACGAAAAAATTTCTATCTTAGGAAGCTCAGGCTTCGTCAAGATCAACACTTACTGGGCTGCCATCGTGGCCTGATGTGGGATTGAGGTGACTAGATGTCGAGCTCATTCATGGCCCTCTTCCATCTTTTTTCTGTCTTTCTCTCTACTAGGTTCCTACTCAACCTCTCAACTTTGGCTTTGGCTCTTGGCTTTCGACTTTGGCTTTGGCTCTCTATTCTTAGCTCCAGCACTTGATTACTTGATTTTGAATTCAGATATTACCCTATGATTTGTGCAACTTGTTCATCTTGTCCATAACTAACGATGACAAAATTTCTATTGCAGGAAGCTCAGAGTTCTTAGCATCATTATAAACAACCTTAATCCTGGTCCACCTCTAGGCAAACCAACTACATACCACATCAACAAATCATCATCATAAGAAGTCTTTGCCCTTCCCTAGTATCCGTTCTCCCTTTGGAGTTGCACTACATTCTTTTTTTGGGGAGTTGAAGGGATGTTCTCCTTTCGGAATTGTAGGGGCCTCTTTTCCTATAGCTGCTTGGGAAGGTGAATTGATTCTCTTGGGGAACGCGCCAAGGTGAATAGATTGACACTCCATCTCTTTGGAAGACCATATTTTTTTGCTTTAGCATTCTCCTACATCTATCGTGTCTCCAAGATACGCAAGACCAACAAATGGAGGTCTTATCTCAGCCTTTTTAGGATTTATTTTCCCTGGCCTTCCTTACCAAGCCCTTGGCCATTATAGCCCTTCTTCCTCAACAATGTGTTGCTAATACCTTTTTTTATGATTTTCAAATCCCCAAAAGATTTGCTTGGTACCGCATGCCAAAAGGAAAACATTGGTAAGGTACTTGGTGTACTTACGTCGTCCTTGATCTAAGTACATCGCTTTGAGTTGGAAGACTTTGCCTACCAACAAATGGAGGTCTTATCTCAGCCTTTAGAGGATTTATTTTTCCCTACCCTTGCTCACCAAGGCCTTGGCCATCATAGCCCTTCTTCCTCAACAATGTGTTGCCAATACCTTTTTTTTATGATTTTCATATCCCCAAAAGATTTGCTTGGTACCACATGCCAAAAGGAAAACATTGGTGAGGTACTTGGTGTACTTACCTCATCCTTGATCTAAGTACATTGCTTTGAGTTGGAAGACTTTTCCTACCAACAAATGGAGGTCTTATCTCAGCCTTTATAGGATTCATTTTTCCCTACCCTTGCTCACCAAGGCCTTGGCTCCTCAACAACATGTTTCCAACACCTTTTGTATGCTTTTCGAAATCCTTAGAAGAGTCACTCGATACCGCGTGTCGAAAGGAAAACACTGGTGAGGTACTTTCCGTGCTTACTTCATCCTTGATCTACATACTTCACTTTGACTTGGACACTTCAACGACTTCTTCTTCTATGAATGGTGAAGATGACCTTTGGTGGTGATGAATTCCCTTTCAAAGAGAAAAAGTATGTCGTAGAGGTGGCCATGTGTGGTCCCTAGATGTGTCACAATACTCTTGTTGTATTGTCTAATTGGTATTAAAACTTTTGGACTAAGGAGTTTCCTCAATGGCATTACCCTGTCTGGGTTGAATTCCAAAACCTTCCCCTCAAAACTTTTTTAACCCCTCCCCTCAAAAGCATCTTTGCATAAGATTTAACCTATCCCAAGACCTAAGAGAGGAAATTTTTCTTAGGTGATTTGTCAAATTGTTAGGTATATCAACCTACCAAATACCTACTTCTGTTGCCAAAGCCCAAACTATAGGATTAGAGATTGTCCCCTAATGTCTAAGGTTAACTCTTATGATAATCCATCAACTACTTCCCCAACATTTCAACCCAAAAGGCATTGGCCTTTGTGGTGGAGAGTGGATTCAAGTGGTTAAGAAAAGGCAATAAGGGCGAATTTGTGGCTCTCAAGTGTTAAGCCTTAGATATTGAGTTATTACATTTATATTGTTATATTAGTGTTGTCCTTATTGGTTGGCTAGGCCCTTTAATGGTCAACTAGACCCTTTGATTGTAATTGTACCCTTTGTCTTCTATATATACCAAGGAGACCTAATATTAGAGATCATCTCATCTTGTACATGTGTTATATTGTAAAAGGAGGTTGCCCCCTTGGGATGCTCATTCATTCTTCTCTATCATTCTAAAGGCGTGGAGTTACCTCTCTTTCTATTTTTATGCTATTTCGGTGTTTGGTGCATAACATTTGGTATCAAAGCATATAATCCTTGGGTTTGGCTCCTTTAGACGAGTCATCTTGGCATTTTCTCTATAATTGTTTTGGGGAAGTTTTAGACAGTGAAAGTAATGCAAAGAACATATATGTTGGAACACACAAAGAGTTACAGCACACACCCTGCTACAGAATACACAACGGAAAAAAAACAGACATACTGTTGCTAAATAATGAGGAACTTCAAATGGAAACTCAAGCACCAGAAAACACGAAATGCAACACCACTCTTTTATTGATTCGAAGTAAATAACAAGATTTACATTACATCGAGTCTGGATTAAAAGACAACCATGAATTTATGCTTGCGTGGCTGAAAACCACTACGAAATCATCCAGAGGGTAATGGTCTGAGTGTATGGGTTGAGATTCAGTTTTGCCCTTCCTGCATGCTCACCCAACCTCGAATCTTTCTCTCCAGTCCACCTTCTACGATTTCCTTACTTTGTGGTTCACCAACCCCTTCAAAATCGCGCTCCATTTATTTTTAAAACTCCTCCTCAGCTCTGAAACGATTTGTCTTCCCTCCAAGAATGAGTTGTTACCCAAACCGTCTCTTTGTCTTCCAGACTGCTTCAACTTCCTTTCGGCCTCGGGTCACGATTGTCCTTTAGCCGCGAGTTCTTTTACGTAACGGTAGTTGCAACTCATCATGAATGCATACCAACGTGGAAAAATCAAATGTGTGTGACCACAGTGTTGCAAAGAAGAATTATTGTGACACTTCTAAAATTTCACTATATGCGGGAGTTTCAGCACGTGTTTCAGCATGATACTTGTAAAATTTCTCTATACATGGCAGTTTCAGCACATGTTTTAGCACGAGTAGCTGCAGGAGTAATCAACAGTTCAAATTTACAGCAACTGACTAAATAAAATGGGCCACTAACACAGTCTTTATTCGACTTATTTCCTATTTGTAGGATGGAAATATTTTTGGGTGATGCGGATTGCTTGAGCCCAAGGATGCTCCTGCATCAGAAAAATACCTATGGTAAAAATTTTAGGGTTCAGTATGCTTTTCAAGTTACCGGATGTGGAAGTTAGCGTTCTTTATTAGTCTTAAAACTAATCTCAAACAGGTATTCTAGGTAAAACCATCATATTTGAATAGTATTTCAAGAAAAAAATTAAGTAGATCTTAAAAATTGGACACGTGGCACTCCGTACAAGTTCGGTCTCCTGGAAGGGCCAAAATCAACAAGTTTTGGGAAATTTACCATAACTTTTCCTTAACACATCAAAATTTATTCAAACCTAAGGCATTGCAAAGAAAGCATATCTAGCTACCACAGAGCAAAATTTTAGACTCAAAGTTGCAAAAATTTCAGAGTTATATCAGGTGCAAGGTCAGCCTAAACTATAGTCTCCAAATCAAGGTTTTAAAAAGGCATGTTAAATTGGGACTTGCATAATTTTTTATTAGAAGATTTGTTTGAGGTGATTCAAAAGGTGTGATAAAGAGGAAATAAAGAATAACTCTGTAAATATTATTTTTGGTTCACAAGGCAAAAGTTGGTGGCAAACATTGTACACTTGCTAAACCCTAAACCTCCAAAGAACTTACCTCTGACTCTTGAAGAATGTGAAGACTTAGGGAACCAGGTATCCCAAGTGAGGAATCAATTTAGTGACATGAGTGATAAGGTGTTGAAAAAGGTTGATTTGGCACATTCGCAATAAATCCTTAAAAGCAAAATTGAATATAAAATGGAAAAGTGGATGGATCAAAAGATGAAGTTAAAGACAAAATGGAAAAGTTGATGGATCAAAAGATGGAACAATTACAAAATTTCATTGAAGCCATGCTCTTGCATACCCTAGATGACAGGTTCCCTAAAAGTGATATTGTGACCTAAGGAAATCATGAAACTTAAAGAGAACAAAATTGTTGAACCTCGGTCACATATGGGGGAGATTTTAACACATTTAGAGAACACAAAGGTTGAGCCCTAGAATCATGATCATTCATCACTCTAATATCTGCATCATTGGGGGTTCAACTCGGAAGCAAGGAACTACTTAATCCCAATATCGATATGAAAAAGTTTGATGGTATAGATCCTATAACATGGATATTCTAGATGGAGCAATTTTTTTATCTACACCAAGTGCCAACTCTTGCATCCTTGTACTTAGAACCTAATCAATTTGCCTGGTACAAATGGCTTTGTGAACGAAAAAAAGGATTATGACCATTGGAATGAATTAGTGGAAGGACAGGATAAGCAAGCGCTGAGATCTGAGATCACGATCGCTCGAATATCCATCAGTCGTCAGATCAAATTAATTGAAGGGTAAGTTAAACGGGGCTAAAGGGTTGAGAATCTGATTATCCGAATACCCATTAGCTGTCAGATCAAACCCGAATTCCCGTCAGTTGTCGGATCGTTTTCGAGTGGAAGGACAGGATAAGCTAGAAGAGTTGCATCGCAGACAGATCGGGCCGTTGATCTAAGATCCTGATCCAACGAGCGTCATTCGTTTCGGGTATAAAGAAGTGAGGAGGTTAAGCTCCAGAGAAATCACTTCGACAGTTTAAGTTTGAGATTTGAAATCTCCAAAGTTTGGAGATCTCGATCGTTGATCAAGAAAGGGGACGCAGAACCGTTGATCTGGTTGAAAGGTCAAATTCCCGAAGTGAACGAGGACCATTGATGTGATGAGGGACACGCGTCAGTTGATTGTCAACTCCAGAAGTTTGGTGTATGGGAAAAGCGTCAGTTTGAGATTTGAGATCTCTGAAGTCTGGAGACCTGGAGAGCCGAAATGAATCCTCGATCGTCGGATCATCCTAAGTAAACTTCAGTCGTCAGATCACTCTAAAGTGGAAGGACATGATAAGATAGAAGAAGGGCACGCTAATCTCAACGATCAAGGATTGAGCACTCAGATCTACAGTCGACAGGGCATATCGAACCCCCCCGAGCTTTCTGCCTTTAACAATGGGGGGGGTCCGAGCTATTGGTATTTTCCATGTGGGACCCTCATACATGTCACCTTCCTGTAAACTCGAACCCCCCTCGCTCATTACCACTTCACGCCTCTTACCCCCTCTGAGTAAACCACCAAACCATTCATACATACCACCTCTGTGTTCTGACGTCACACTCCACTACCCACTACACGTCACACTCCACTACCGCGCTCTGTTGTCACACTCCACTACACTGCTACACGTCTCACCCACGTCAGCAGACCACCTCAACATGGACACAAGCCGTCCGTTCTGAAAGATCACTTCGGGTGTATTCTCAACCGTTGATCACAGTACAATGGAAGGATAGTGCAAGTTTGAAAAGTTGAAATCCCAAAGCTCTAAAGGGCGAAGTTCAAATAGCCATCCATCTCAATGTTTGATTAAGTCCTAGTCGTCGGATTGAACAATGAAAGGATGAGTGTAAAGATCAAATATGAACCATCCATTTAGGAGCATCGTCAAGATTGTGAGATCGACAGTCTCGTCGCATTGCGGGGTCAAAACATGCTCGGGTCTTAATTTTTCATGAGCGGGCCACAATTGAAAACACGATTTTGGAGAAAGGACGCGTGGAGGCTCGTAGTGAATTGCGGGGCGAAAAGTGGGTTTCTCTCAAACCGCTTATGGACACGCTCGTAATCGTGTGGTCATGTGAAGCTCATAGCCCAAGGTCATATCGTGAAAAAGGAGCTAGCGCTCACTAAACCGAGATCGGCAAGCGCTTTTTGAATAGGCGTTTGGTCACCGCCAGTGATCACCTGAAGGAAGGGGCTTAGAAGCCAAAGGCGACTGGATGTAACTGACAGAGAAGACGAAGAGTTGCTACTGCCAGAGAAGCCAAGGAATCTCAGGATAATGCCTACTGATGATGAAGAGATTCGGTAACGCCAGAGAAGACGAAGAGTTTGAATGATGATCATAGTATCATACAGAGGACTCAATGTGAGATAGATATGTAGAATAGAGAAGAGTCAGTTTTTGGCTCGTTAGCAATGCAGCTATGAGGAGGAGATGCAATGAACAACCTAAAGCACAGAACAGTGGTGCAGTGAAGAGCATGCAGAGGCATAGTGCATAGAATGGAAGAGGTAGCACAGAAAACATAATGTAGAAGAGAAGCTGAACAGATTTGTGTGTGCTGAAGGAAAGAGTGCAAAGCATAGAAGCAGAAAGAGGTAGAGGCAGAACAGTGCATAGAAGCTGAAGGAGCTAGAGGAGACATGGAGCTATAACAAACCATATCAGAGACAGGGCAAATAAGTAAAGTTTTATATTTCAGGGTGCTAGGGAGGTGCTAGGGAGGACTGTTGTCCTTAGAGTTTCAAGTGGGTGCTTGAACACAGGGAGTTGTAGATTCCATCTAGTTGCAGCCAGAAAAACCAGTTTGGCAGGGAGGTGCAAGGGAGAACTATTGTTCTCTGTTATACAAGTTGGTGTCTGTGTAACTGGAAGTTGGGGCTTCCATCCAGTTGGTGCTGGAACACTCAGGAAGTTGGTGCTTCCTTCTAGTGGGTGCTAGAGAAACCAGAGAGTTGGTGCTCTCAGCAAGTTGTTGCTTGTAAAACAGAAGTGGTAGCCTCAAAAGGAGTTGGTGCTCATAAGAATGATAATGTACAGAAAATAAAGATTACTTATCATATCAAGAAGAAGAGATTTTTCCCTTTATGTGTTTCCTCAAGAAATATCTGTCTCTGTATATTTCATGTGTGTGATTGATGTTGAATATTCTATTGCTTACTTCCCTATTCTATTGCTTACTTCCCTGCATTATTGTGATCATCATTAAGTGTTCTGTAAAGAGTTTAAAAATGGGCATAGTTGTTTATGAACAGTAACAACCGATTCACCCCCTCTCTCAGTTGTCCAACAATTGGTATCAGAGTCGGTTCCTTTTATTTAAAGGTAGATCAGTAAGCTTAAACATGACAATTCATGAAGGAACTTCAACCAATAAGGCCCCCCTGTTCAATGGAACAAACTTTGGCTTCTGGAAAGTTAGGATGAGAACCTACATAATGGCTTTAGGTGCAGATGTCTGGGATGTGGTAGAGACTGGTTATGTAAAGCTAGTTGTACTAGCTAATAAGGATGACAAGCTAGAATTCAGCTTCAACGCTAAGGCTATGAATGTTATTCTGAGTGGGCTTGCAGAAGTAGAATTTGTAAACGTTATGCACTTAGAATCTGTCAAAGCAATGTGGGACAAACTCATTAGCAGTTATGAAGGTAATGAGAAGGTAAAGGATGCCAAGCTTCAAACCTACAGATTACAGTTTGAACAGCTAAAGATGAAAGAGGATGAAACTGTTGGAAAGTACGTTCTGAGAGTTGAAGAACTAGTAAATGCAATGATAGGACTTGGTGAAAAAATTGAGGTTGTCTCTTTAGTTCATAAAATTTTGAGATCTCTGCCAAATAGGTTCAACCCAAAGGTCTCTTTCATAAAATTTTGAGATCTCTGCCAAATAGGTTCAACCCAAAGGTCTCTGCTATAGAAGAACTTAATGATCTAAAAGCTCTGCCTATTGACCAACTCCTAGGAACTCTGGTTGCTTATGAAATGAGGATAGGTAAAGATAAACCCACCTCTAGAGAAACATATTTTAAAGCAGATGAGAATGAAGATTCTGAGCCTGATGAAATTGAAGCAAAATTTGTGAGAAGACTAAAGAAAGGATCAGGCAAGTACCAAGTTAAGTTGCCCTTCAAATGTTTTAACTGTGGAAAGATAGGTCACTTTGCATCTAAGTGTCCACACAAGAAAGTAGGATCAGAATTATGAAGGTGAAAAGAAGTACAAACCCAAGAGATTTGGTAAAAAGAAAAGTTTGTGTAAACAATGATGATTCTTCAGGAGACATAGATAGTGACTCCTCTTGTGAAGATAAGGTTAATGACTTTATGCTTATGGCCAAAGAGGACTATGATAATAAAAGTAAAGGAAGTGAGGTTGACGATGAAGAAGTTGTGGTTGACTTGGAAGGAGAACTGATCAATGCTCTAGAAGAAATTGCCAGACTCAGATCTAAGAAGAAAAAGCAAAAACAATTATTGATACAGTTCGAGAAAGACAGTAAAAAACCTGATGAAGACTTTGCCCTGCTAAAAGTGGAATTAAAAGAGGCAAAGAAAATAGAGGACATTTTGAAACAACAACTATCAGAGAAGAAGGCAAGATGTGAAGCCTTGGAAGAAGAGGTAGTAAAAACCAGAAAAAAAGATGGAGAAGTTTAAAACATTGTATCTCAAAAATCTTCCAAGTATTAAAGCCACAACAAAACTAAACGACATTATGAGCAAACAGAGATCTCCTTTGTTGAACACTGGTTTAGGTTATGAAAATGGTTCAAGCAGCAAACGACCAGAAAGATGATTTAGGTAAAGATGATCAAGTTCCAAGTCAATAGCCAATCAGACCATGTGAGTAATATGCCACCAAAAACTAATCAAGACAAGATGATCCCTGATAAAAAACAAAGATATCAGAAGATGGAGCAACAAATGCCAAGAAGAAGGAGCAACAAAATTTCTTCCATGGTTACTGTTTTTACTGTTCTAATTTTGGTCATAAGATTGCAAATTGTTAAATTAAGTTTAGAGACATGCAACCGAGGAAATCAAGAAATAAACAATCCTTGCAACATAGAACTAAACAGCCAATGAGTAGACAAAGTTGCACCAATCACTTTGACCTATTGAACAATGAGCTCGAATGCTATAACTGTCATAACTTCGGCCACAAAGCTGCAAACTGCTATCTGAAGAATTACAAAGCAGATCCAAGGATAAAACCCTTAGCCAGAAATGCCAACACATGGAAAAAGAAAGATAGTGAAGAATGTGGTCTCGTACTTTCAGCTCAAAAACAAAAAGACCCTTGGTATATAGATAGTGGATGTTCCAAACACATGACTGGAGACAAGGATAAGTTTATGTCTATAAGTAAAGGCAAAACAACAAATGTAACCTTTGGAAATGATGAACCAAGTAAAATCAAGGGTAAAGGGATGGTGAGTTTGAGTAATGGTAAAGGAAAAGCCCAGGATGTTCTACTTGTAGATGGGTCGAAACATAACTTGCTCAGTGTGAGTCAAATGTGTGACAGAGGATGTGAAGTGGTATTCACTTCCAAGGATTGTAAGATAAAGTCTGTAAACTCAAGGCAAGTGGTGGCTAAAGGCATAAGGACAAAAAATAATGTATATGTGCTGAAAGAAGATAAAGAAGAGTGTCATCTAAGCAAACATGATGAAAGTTGGTTATGGCATAGGAGACTTGGACATCTAAACTTTGACCACTTGATCAAGCTCAAAAATCTTGAGGCGGTAAAAGATCTTCCAAGAATATCAAAACCACAAGACTCTGTGTGTAAACCCTGCCAAGTAGGAAAGATAACCAAGACACAGTTTAAATCCAAGAGCTCTACTTCAATAGAGAAACCACTCCAATTAGTTCATATGGATTTATGTGGACCATCAAGACAGGAAGGCATAAGGAAGGAAAACTACTTTATGTTGATCATTGATGATTACTCCAGACTCACTTGGGTTGCTTTTCTCAAAGAAAAAGTTGAAGCATTTGAGAAATTTAAAATATTTAAGGCTTTAACTGAGAATCAAACATGCAAGAGGTTAAAGGCAGTGAAATCAGACAGAGGAGGAGAATTTATGTCAAGTGATTTCAAGGATTTCTGTGATAAACATGGAATCAAGAGAGAATACTCAATCCCAGGAACTCCACAATAAAATGGAATAGTTGAGAGGCAAAACATAACAGTTCAACAAATGGTCAGGTCAATGATGAATGAAAAGAACATTAATCAAACTTACTGGGTAGAAGCAATAGACACAGCAGTCGATATTCTTAACAAAGCCCACCTCAGACCACATAGTGACAAGACACCTTATGAACTGTGGTATGGAAGACCTGCTTCAATCAAACACTTCAAAGTCCTTGGAAGTAAGTGCTACATAAAGAATAATAATGAAAACCTTGAAAGTATGATGACAGGGTTGATGAAGGCATCTTCTTAGGATATGTTACCAATAGTAAAGGATATAAATGCTTTAATAAAAGATTGCATAAATTATTTGATTGCATTGATTTAAAAGTTGATGAAGGAGTCCCAGTAAGAGAGGTGAGAAATATTGAGTCTACTACAAAGGACACAACCGAAACTAAAGATGAATAGGTCCAAGAATCAGAAGGAGAAGAGACACCCAGACAAGAAGAGTCGGGACAGCAATCAACATCAAATCCTTCCTCCAGAATTACTCAAAAGAATCATCCTGAAAGTCAGATAATTGTTGAGAAAGACAAAGGTGTACAAACCAGGGGAAGAATAATAAAAGACATCGAGCAATCACATATAGCCTTCATATCCATGATGGAACCCAAGAACTTTAATGAAGCCGGTAAAGATGTAAATTGGTTAAAATCAATGAATGAGGAACTGGACCAAATTGAAAAGAATGACACTTGGGAACTCGTTTCTAGGCCAGCAAATAAAAATGTAATAGGATCAAAATGGGTCTACAAAAATAAAATGAATGAACAAGGAAATATTGTAAGAAATAAAGCTAGATTGGTCTACAAAAGATATGCTCAAATAGAAGGACTGAATTTTGATGAAAAATTTGTGCCCGTAGCAAGATTAGAAGCTATCAGAATGTTTCTTGCCTATGCTTGTCATAAACAGTTTAAAGTCTATCAAATGGATGTCAACTCAACTTTTCTGAATGGAGATCTAAAAGAAGAAGTCCATATGGAACAACCAGAGGGTTTCCAACTGTCAGATAACTCTGACTTTGTCTGCAAGCTGAAGAAAGCCTTATATGGGTTGAAACAAGCTCCTCGTGCTTGGTATTAGAGATTGGATAAGTATCTTCAAGACAAAGGGTTCAAGAGAGGAACAATTGACAACAATCTATATATGAAAACAGAGGGTAATTATTTGCTCATTGTGTTGGTCTATGTGGATGACATCATCTTCCGAAGCAATAATGCTTCATTGGTACAATGGTTTTCTTTTGCCATGCAGTCTGAATTTGAAATGTCTATGATAGGGGAACTGTCATTTTTTCTGGGTCTGCAAATTACTCAAAGGTTTGAAGGATTAGTTCTTTCTCAGGAGAAATATCTAAGAGAAATGTTGAAAAGGTTTCAAATGGAAGATTCCACACCTATGAGCACACCTATGGTCACTAGATGCAAATTAAGCAAGGATGATGACTCACCTGGTGTTGATCAGAGTTCATATAGGTCTATGATAGGAAACCTATTGTACATCATAGCATCCCGTCCAGACATAATGCATGTTGTTGGAATGGTAGGAAGGTATCAGGCTGCACCTAAACAGAGTCATTTGTTAGCTATCAAAAGAATATTTAGATACTTGAAAGGAACAATGGACTATGGCCTATGGCCTATGGTCTCTGTTGTCATCCTTATACACACTTGCAGACATGAGCTAAGTCCGGCTCACTTAGTGTGTCCTTGGAGGCACAATAGGTTCACAGCCCACGCTATCACTTTGACCGGAACCTCTTCCGTCTAGGCTTACTCCTAGGGAAGCCAAAGGGGGTAGACCTTAGTTACTAGATGAATTAAGTTAAGTTCTAGGAGTTAATTTAAGTTTGTTAAGGTTAGAGGGGATTCTAATCCTAAGATGCCAAGGAAACCATGCAAGATGCAAGGGTTAGCATGAAAAGCAAGCCTTTTCCCTAGGTCAACTAAGACTAGTGTCTAGAAATTGGGCAAGGGGTCAACTAGGTTAAAGGGTGTTTCTTTACAAAATATTACAAATTACCTACAAGCTTACAAAAGAATAAATTAATCCAATGAATAATATCATGTACAATTACTTACAATAAAAAATGCTAGGATACAAATGATACAAAGCAAACTAACCACGTTTATCTTCTATGTGTGCAGGTTACAAAAGACTAAAGCATCAAAACATATCACCACATATATGAGATCATCATCAACACATTACTTCATCAACAAATTCCAAAGATTTAGAAGAGTTAAGCACAACTGTTATGAAGATTATTGAAGAAGATCTACACTCTCAATTATTAAGCCCCCAAGTAATTCTATTAGGTTTGGTCAAGGGTTTAATAGTTAGGCTTTTCTTAAGATTTACAAATTTTATTAGCTTTCACCTAAGTAACAAGATACGTCCTAAACCCCCTGCGTGTCGTGTGTCCAACGAATCCGACACGATTCGCCCTGACACGTGTCGGATTCGTTGGTTCAACGTGTCCTGGGAACGGGACACGTCCTAAAAACGTGTCCGACACTTCAGCAACCAGTGTCACGAATTCAGGACACGTGTCCCTCAAAAAGGCAGTCTACGGACCCTCAAAAACGTTTTTTTTGCTTCATTTCACCCACAGGTTGGAGCAACAAGAGAGTTAGAGTGCAACAAAGGGATTTGGTGGAGTGTGAGAAGGGATTCCTAGTATAAAGCCAACCCCACCCCCTCTCTTTCACTCACACTACTCATTTGGCTTCTCTTGAGTAATTAATGGTAAAAGTGACATTCTCCTTTCTTTTTCATTTTCATCCTTTTACT
>CBVK0101782763.1:0-16116 GCA_900067695.1 Picea abies
TCTTCCGATCTCACTTCTCCATCGACCCTTCTCTTTATTTTATAACCCATAAAAAACGATTAACTTATCTTTGTGCCTAAACTTTTTGTTTAATCCACTAGTGCTTTGCATTCAATACTTGTCTTAACCTTGCATTAGCTCTAAATCTCCCAACGTATCTAGGTATAGATCTGTTAGTTTGTTATCATCTTTGCATTACTTTCCATTTATTACTACACATCTCCGTTGTTTTGACATGATGTTTCCTCATAAATATTTTTTTCCCGTCATGTTTCCTCTTTAATGCTATTAATTGTTATCTATGTGATCGCCTCTCTCTGCACAATCTCCTCTCTTGGCATGGTCTCCTCTTTCGGCACAATCTCCTCTCTACGCAACTTGCTTCCTCAATTTGTGTGCCCTGCTTCCTGCTTCTTTCTTTTCCATGAAATTTTCCTGCTTATCTTGTTCACTTGCTAATCTGAACTCCTTTGAACTTTGATTCACTCTTTGAATTTCCACTTCTTCCCTGAACTATTTTCTTGCTTTTTCCCTTTTGTTTACTTTTTCTTCTTTTTTTTTTCTTCCTTTTTATTTCTTTTTTCTGTCTACACTATAATACATATATAAAGTTATTGTGTAGTCAACATAGTGCATGGAATGATGACCGTCCCTGTTAATTTTTAGTCGACTTCCATTAACTATCCCTTCCACGAATTCTCCATCCAACTTCTCTAGCTGAACAACACACACTTCTGTCACATATCTGATCACATATGGGCCTAACCAATGCTTTTGGAACTTCCTTGGATGATGTAGAAACTTATTTTCATAGAGTAATACTAAGTCTCCTATTTGAAACTTCTTCTATTTGATATATCATTCATGCCAATATTTCTCTCATGCTTTCTGTACTTGCTAATGGAAACATGTGACAAACAATCTTCTTATAATTCCATTAGTTATGATAGTATCTTTTCCACTACACCTAAATATATAATATCTATCATTGAAACAATGCGCAGAATCGGTACTACAAACTCCATTGGAATAACAACTTATTGTCCATATGTCAACCTGAATAGAGTTTGTTCTATCAGATTCTTACTTGTAGTCCTATATGCCCATAATGCTGCTGGAATCTTCAAGTCCCAATCATCCCAACTTATGTAGAAAACCTTTGTCAGCACATGTTCCAGGATCTTATTAAATGCCTTTACTGTACCATTTGATTGTGTCCTTAAGGACTTAGCATATACCGCAGATTCAAGTTCTGGTCCTTCTACTATGCGTTCCCCTTTAGTCTTTGATATCTGCAACTTCCTTGGATCTTCCTCATCTTGGGATTCTTCTGCAACATTATAGCAGTGAAATACCTCTTCAACTGTCGCAGTGACTCCAGGCGCACTATACAAAGGTATTGATCCCAACAAATCCTCCGATGAAAAAATATTATTCTTGATAACCTGCAAGGCTGAGTCAATCAAAGGATTATTATTTTTAAAACTGAGCATTACCTTGAATTTCTTAGTCAACTCTTCCTAATATATTGTTCCTCCACACACTTCTAGTTCGATGTACCAATTCTTGGGAATTGTGTCGAGAGTATGCACAAATAAGTGAGTTCATTCTTGTTTTGGTATCAATCTCCACTACGGAGTACACTTCGTAACATGATCTACTCGAAAACTTAATCCACTATACTTCGGCATGATACTTTCATTCTCTATCTCGAATATGTCTTGTAATAATCTTTTTCACTATTGCCAATCTCTTATGCCATATTTGTGCACAACGCACCATCTCGCTGAAGTCACTTTCAGTGTGACATATAATGCCAAGAGTCTTTGTTGATCTAGAATATTCATTTCAAACTCATTGATAAAAGATTCGTTAAGTGTTAGTCCATTATACCTTGGAGGTTCAACTATTTTGGCTCCAATCCATCTCAATGCGCAGGTAATTTGAACACACTTCCTTGTCGACACTTCATGCAATCTTTATTTCCAATTCTCCAGAGCCTCTTTTGAGTATGACACACATGAACTAATACTCCTCCAACTGAGTACACCCTCAACTGTAGGATTCACATAATCATCCATTCATGTAGTCATATTATATATATTATCAATTTATTTTATCTTTGTTGGTTCTACAAACCTTATTCCTTCAGTAGGGTCTAACGACATGGTAACCTTCAAGTCTTCCACTTCGAATACCATTTGTCTCTTCTTTAGTTGAATGATAGTCTGATTATGGAATTCCTAATGAAGTCCCAATAGTGTTGGATACAGTGTACTACCATCTACTATTTTGATCGCTTTGAAGTCTGTGACACTACACAATCCATCAATATTGACACTTACTCTCGTCAACCTTCATACTGGAACGATCTTATGCTGGTTCACTAATCTCAACTGGATAGGTGACCAAATCAAATTTGACTAGCCCATCATCTACCAAGTCTGTCTCGGGATAACATTCACATCAAAGCCTAAATCCAGAATAATATTGTCCATTTCGTAAGCTCCTATCTGTGCATTGAGCCATAAATCCCTATTTGTTCGCTTCTTACCATGTACCTGGTTAACTGCTCCATGTGCGACAAATTTCTCTTTTTCTTGGGCACAATGGTCAATCATTTCACATAGACTACTTAAAACAAATTCATTTTTCATTAATTATAAACAACTTCGTAAGAAACTTTACAAAGAGCTTACCTTTTCAACATGCTTCTTTGAATGGTCATAGACTAGAGGCATATCAAACACCGATAGTCTATCATACAAGGGTGGCATAGTCGAAGTTGATGCTATCCATTATGCTCCCATCAATTATTTCTTTCTTGCTGGTAGGTCTTTTTCTCTTTCCTTGTATCAAAAAATGGTAATGGCTCCGCTGCTTTCCTTACCAACTAGTGAATTATATTCCCTTAATTTGTCGCATCTTCTCTGGTTCTCATTCCTCTAAGTGTAACTCCTGCTATATTAGGTTGTTTGTTGTGCACCTTTGCTGCTATCATTTGTATGTTCTGGTTCTATTTCTGGTGTTGGTTTTGGTTCCTTTTTTCCTGCCATTTTTCTATCAGTTGAGGACAATCCTCTATCACATGGTCTAATGCTCTGTAGTACATGCATGTCATGTAAGGATTCATATAGTCTCGTGAAAAATGTCCTAGTTGATTGCAGTTATAAAAAATGGTTGTTCCTCTTCCTCCTCTACCAAATCCTCCTCATCCCCAAACTATGCCAAATCCTCCTCATCCACCCTGATTACTGCCTCTCGTAGTATTACACTACATAAATCCTCCTTCTGGTCCAACATTTTCTTCTTGGATTATGTATGAATTTGAAGTGCGCTCTTTCATTAATTCAAATGTGCAAAAATCCTTCTCATCATGTCCTACTGATTTACAAATGTTTCAAAACAAATTCCTGGAAGTGCTCTAGTATTTTTGCATCAACGGGAAATTATGAGGGTGGTGACCCATTGTCTTACATATGTTGCACCATGGACTTAATTGATTCATTGCTCCTGTGTTCAATTAATATTGGAAAGATATACATTCATCCTTACGATGACCTTCGGTCCTGCAATTATTTTAGCATACAACTAACTGTGATTGGACTTGAGACATCCCTACGCTACTTTCACCTACAAGGGATGATTCTAATTTCATCGCAATTTCCAGTACTTCTTCCTACATCACAATATTTCATTGCATCAAAGGGCAGCGTATATGTGGAAATAGACCTGCAATAAACCACTCCCTACCCTGCTCATCTAGGGTCTTGAATGACAATCAATCCTTTGAAATATTAAATCTTTGATCGAATTATCAAACAGATTCATTTACTATCTACTTAATCTCTTTCAGTTTTGTAATGCACTACGACTCGAACTTAGGTTTATGAAATTCTTTCAACAATGCTTTCTTTACTTCTACCAATTTTGTAGTCTGTCTTACATGTGTAGTATTATGATACTTCATGAACCATACCAATGCGTGTTCTCTGCAGGTTTTTTCCAGTTGCACAATCTTCATAGCATCATCCTGAATGTTCTTCACATCCCATATCATTTCATAAAAAATAAATATGTTTCTCTGGATCCTCTGAACCAACCCCTTGAAAGAGAGTCATCCTTAAGGTGGAATATAATCCTACCATCATGTTCTACGACGTATTCCTTTTCGGTGATACTATATGAAATTGAGTTATTGTACTACTCCCACTGCTTTGACTCCCTTGATTGCTATGCTTACTCCCCTCACTAACTAGAATTGCCAAATTTCCTTAAGATCTTGGAGATGCACAAGGGGTCATGGATTTGACGCAATGTCTGGCCTAAGTGATCCAGGTGGATATCGGTGGCCACCCACCTATTCCACTAGCTTGAAAAACAGTTTTCCACCTTGGCAGTTATTCGTTAGTTTTTTGGGTTCCAAACTTTTGAGGCCGTTTTGAGGCCCTAAACGACGTTTTTGGGGGATTTGGGGCCTAGGCGACTGCTACCTGTTGTCTTTGGGTTGGATGGGGCATTGTGTAGGCACCATTGTAGGTGAAGAAAAAATATATTCTGTCTCTTCGACAATCCGTTTTTGTTGGATAGAAGGTGTTGAGGCTGCAGTGGTTGTAGTGGTCTTTTGTGCATCCTTTGAACAAACTATGAAGAGGATGAATTTTTCAATATGAAAGATTACCTTGCGGTGTTTTTTTGGAGAAGAAGTAGTTGTAACTACCTCTGTTATCCTGTAGAGATGACCTCCCAGAGTAATAATGACACTACGGGGTCTAGACTCATAGACAACATGACGTTTCCACATATATGGTTGCCCCCCAAAAAAATCATAGACATCAAGAGGGGAAATATCACATTCCACCTCATCCTTGAAGGGATGAATGCCATAGGATAGGACACATTGCTGGCTGACGTGAAGATATTGTCTCTGGTGAAGCCACCCGACGTTGTATGGATGCGAGTGTGGTGTTTTCAACAACCCCAACTATTTGACGACCTTAGATGAGATGAGGTTCTTTTGGATTTCATTATCAACAATGAAATGCAATGGGGTCCCCTTCACCCACATTTGTGAATGGAAGAAGTGCTCCCCCTCTTCAGGATCTACTGATTCTTCTAGATGAATTGTTGTGGTCGTGACAGTAGTAGTGGGGTCTGCATCAATGATCTATTTGTTTTCAATATTTTCTAGATTAGATTCTGAATCGAGGTTCAACTCTGTGTCTTTGATATCGACCACCAATGACTATTTCGAGTGACATTCATCATTGTTGTGCTAGGGGATTTTGTGGAAGTCACACCACTTCCCAGTGTCATTCTTCGTATTTATTTTATCCTTTTTGTCTTGTGTCTTGGACTAGTTGTCTAGAGGCTATTGGTTAGGGCTGTCTTTACCGTGCTTTGGTTGTTTCGGATTTGCAGACCTGAATTCCCATTTGTTCTGGTGCCTAAATTTCTTCTCTTTTTGAAAACATATCGATAGGCAACTCCCAATGATGAGATGTTTAGGAAATCCATTTCGGTTTGGATGTACCTATGCAGAGCCTCACAGTATTTCAGAACTAGAGTTCGCTTGGAGTCTTTGATACCTATCTTGGTGCGCAAGGTATGGAAAGTATTTGTGAACTATGACACTGTTTGGCTCTTCTCTTGCCGTAGTGTGGTCCATCTCATGTACTGGTGTTCATAGTTATCAACAGGATAGTACTGTTCTTTGACCGCATCCACAAAACAATCCCAAGTGGGCTCAAGCCCATATATTCCAGATTCATATGTGGAAATTTTCTCCCAATAATTTTCCCACTAATGTTTGACATGGGGGAGAGCCTTGAGGAATGCGAAAGTGATCTTTTCCCTGTCAGAAAAATTTTGATCAGAGAAATAACTTTCTAATAGATTTAACCATTTTCTAGGGCATACACATCTATCTGAAATTCGAATATGGGAATATCAAAATTAACTTGTACCTTGAAGGGAGAAGTTCCTCCAAAATGGCCTCTTGATGAAGATGTGCATGTTGCTATCGGCATGCATTGAAGGATGTGTGCAAAATTCTACATCATTTCATCCCTCTGTTGCGTGAGATCTTGCTCAAGAAAAACATTAATATAATCTATTGCTCCAAATTTTTTCTTTTATTCTTCCATGAAGGGTTTCTTGGGCATGAGAGAGTGATTATCCTCAAGAGAGACAAACTCGAGACTCAACTGGCTATACTCAGACCTCGTCAGGGATATGCACTGAAAAATGATCAAGAGCAGCCTGCTCTGATACCACTGAACCATAATATTTTTGGAAAGAAATGAAAGTAGAGATATTACAATGAAATACTCATGAAAATTTCCAGAAACAGAGAAACACAACAATACTTGATTTCTATTAATGAAAGAATTGTAAAGAGACTATAAAAATATAGAGTGCAAGACTCGTTAGAATGGTGGTAATTTTATCTCTGAGAAGAGATGTGACAACTATGCTCATTCGATAGAAAATGATTACAATGAGGCTCTGAAGGCATTTTTATGATAAACATGAATGTCGAAACCCTAGACATCCAAAAGCCTAACCCTAGGAGATGAAACACCAAAATTCATGTGGGCCTCGTTTGGGTAAGTTAGTACATTAACTTCCCGAGGTCGTAACTTTTGCATACGATCTCTGTTTTAGGAACGTGATAGCCCGTTGGAAAGGTATTTTCGAGAAATATGCATTAAGCCGTCAAAATTTGACTCCATCTACATTTTTACTGTGGCAAGCCCAAAAAACACTGTTTAGGGCCCCAAAACGACCCTAGAAGTACAACAAGATGTGCTGACATGAAAACATACAAAATAAGCCAGTTGGATTGGGTGGGAGGCTACCAGTATCCACCCGAAAGATGTGTAGGGATTAAGACAACCCCATAAGTGTAGAAACAACAATGACAAAGAAGTACATAAGAACGTGTTGCACTAAAAACTGAAAAGAGGAGCTAGTTGGAACAAGTGGGTGACTAGAAATATCCACTTGGATCATCTATGTTTCTGCTAACTCCTTTAGACAATAAAAATTACATACATACATACATACAATATATATATATATATATATAGAATACTCTTGCCCAAGATGAGGAGGTCAAGCTAAACTCCTTCCCAAATTTGGATTTGGTTACAAAATTATAGCAACACATTTAGAACTGCCTGCTAGGAAATATGAATCAATTTTTTGGAAAATAGGCTGTAAAGATCCATTCAAATATTGCAAACCATGACACCTTTGAAGAAACTGAGAGAGTTTTTTATGAATGGGTTTGTTTTTGACAAAATCCTCTTTCAATTTTTTAAAATTCCTCTCTAGATTCTCAGGATCGGCAGCCAAAGATAATTACTAAAATAGGAAATCATTAATTTATGTTTAAATATGAAAACTAGGTTATAAAGATCCATTCGAATATTCCAAACCATGATACCTGTGAATAAACTGAGAGATGTTTTTGTGAATGGGATCATTTTTGACAAAAGCCTCTTTTATTTTTCAAATATTCCTTTCAATGTGGTCATAAAACTAGTTTTAAGTTGACTACAAAAATAGTCATTTCCAGAACTTGCACAACAAACTTGTGGAGCGAATTTCCTTTTGACATTTTATTCTATTGTTTGGCTTTGATTGATGGATGAAGGTCACTGATTGATATTTTGACACTTTATATGATGATAAGCATCCCTAGGACCACCTCATTACCCTTTCAAACAACATTTTCTTCAAGATCCTAATATATGTCAAATACTCGATTTTGACCCTTGAGAAAATTATAGGACACTAACACCACTGAAATGATTATGTTTATTTCCTCATTTCTTGGAATCCAGACAGTTTCAACAATTCCATTTCCCCAACTATTTCCAATCCATTCTACTTCCTCTTGTAAATGATCCACCAATTTCCATCATGTCTTCTCAAGACACATGGATTTATGACACAACATAACTCATAACACTACAATGAAAGTTGTATCACACCTGGAGTTGCAGTACTTGAAACTCGATGGGACTTACATCACTAGTGTTGAAACAAGGAGAGTTGCAACACTTATTTCAGCCTACAATTGCTAGCTTGAAATTGAAATGTTTTTGGTTGAGGCAGATTAGCTCAAGCCAAAGATGCTCCTGCATCACAAAAGGAAGAAACACAAATAGAAAAGAGAAGCATGCTCTTAGTTTCAATATTCTCTTGATAATAGTCTAATAGAGAAACAATCTTAATAATTCTTGTAAGCTAGAACACCATTATCTACCAATAGAGTCAAATATCCTTGTAGATGGAAATTGCAAAGTTCAACCAATGTTTGGTTGACGCTATCTTGATTTTTCTAATAACATGTTCCTATCAATTTCAAAAACATTTTCTACAAGAGTGAATTATGCAGTATGTAAGTGACCTTCATGTTCTCTTGCTATCTTGAATTGCTAGTCAAAACAAGAACATAGTTCAACGTCCAAGTCAAAGAACTAAAAAATGGAACATGAGAACTAATGTTAGAGACAACATCAAATGGATTATCTTACAAAAATCCAGAGGAGGCATTCAAAAACTTGATGCCAAAAGACTTCTAATCAATCCATACATTTCGTTTGATAATGATTAGTCGTTTGACAGGATCAAACAGTGGATAGGATTTCAACATCATGATGTAAGGCTCATGACTCTTTGCATCCAACTTCTTTCCGCAATCATTAGAAATATGAGCCCAGACAACACATCCAAACACACAGAGGTGGTTGAATGAGGATTCTTTCCACACCATCATTCTATTGGAGTCACTGAAGGAACAAATCGATTCGAGATGCGATTGAGCAAATAGTTTGCACAATATACTGCTTTAGCCCAGAAGCAAGAGGGAAGATATTTAGCCTACAAAAGACATTTATCCATTTCGAATAACATCTGATTCTTGTGTTCTGCAATGCCATTCTGTTGAGGTGTGTGAGGAACTGACTGCTTCTAGTCAATACCAAATCGAATAAGGTATTCTTCAAAAGGCCGATTCACATAATCACCACCATTTTTCGATCTCAGACACTTGATGGATCAACCACATTGATTTTCAACAAAGGCTCTAAACTCTTTGAACTTTTCAAAGATAAGATTCTTATTCTTCATAAAATAGACCCATGCGAAACGAGAGACATCATCAATAAAAGTCAAAATATTCCTTTCACCTATGAGAGAAGGTAGATTGATGCAGTAGGAATCATTGTAAACTATATCCAATAGGTTTTGTACTTGTCCTGTGTTGCCAAAGTCAAACAGTTGTGGATGATGCTTTCAAAGTACACAACCTTTACAGACCTCTTCAGGGAGAAACACTTTAGGTAAACCAACAACCATGTTCTAAGTTTCCACTGACTACAGACTTAAAAAATTAAAGCATCTCAGTCGTTCATGCCAAGTTCGACTTCGTTCATCAATGTGAAAAACAAGAGTGTTCGGTTCGTTGTCGGGTTGATTTGAACATAGAACTGATTTGGCCAAAATTCCACAATATTACCTGTCTGTGTTAGCTGAACAATAAACAAAAAGTTGGAATTGAGGTTTGACATATAATAAACATCAACAATTCTCCTATGTTGACAAGTAACATCACCCTAACCAACAATATCTAGAGAAAAATCATCAGCAACATAAATCTTCCTCTCCTTGGCTTCATCCAAGGATGTGAACAAGGAAGCATCCTTAGACATGTGATGAGTGCACCGAGAGTCGACTACTCATTTTTTCGGCATAGAATGAGACAACACTTGAGAAGTTTTGACTTGGAAGGTGAAATTATCAATGGGTCGATGAACAAAAGACACGTCTCCTTCAAGGCATTTAACCTTCTCGTCTAGATAATATTTCTTCTTGTAGAATACTTTCTCCACGTGTCTAGTCTTTCCACAATACTAACATGTCTTCTTCTTTCAAATTTGTTCAGGTGCATATGTTTTTGTTGTAGGTGAATCCCCCTGCAGACAAGTGGATTCCCTCTTGGTCTCTAGACTCCTAAGGCCAAGATAGAAAAGTGCTTAACATGGACACTTACTTCATTTTAGATCTAATCAAGATAATAAATGAAAGAGAAGGAGAAAGATATGTACCCTGTTAGCGACGCTTGTCCTTGCAAAGTTCTGGCTGAGCTTCGATCTTGAGCTCCTTGATAGGTCTTGCAAAAAAAACAAAGATACAATGGACTTCTTACTCTACTGAGATTAGCTCAATCATAGATCCATCTATTGCAGACAAACTCATATGGAACAAGCACAAGTTTGAAAGAAACAGGCCAAGCATTGATTATAATAATGAGAACAAGTAAAAGTACTTACAATCCTTTGAATGAAGGTGCAACAAATTCTTCCAGTTCTCCTTGTCCAACCCCTTTTCTCAAGTAATCTCCACTGATTTTTTTGATGACAGCTCACTCATGAGATCATAAGTTTGATGTAATTCTTAATCTCCATTGTACATTTCACCATGAGAAGGCCTCCTTATATAACCTTGGAGAGGTCCAAACACTTGAGATATCTTTGGGGTAAGTTGAGGATTCCTCTCCTTCAGTTGAGGATCTTCCCTAAGATCATGCCTTGACCATCTATTCAAATCCAACTACCTTAAGGAATTGAGGGATTCTTCCTTGATTTGCCTCAACAAACCCAAAATTTTCTCAGAAAAGGGTAGCACTCCCCCAAAAGGGTGCATAGGGCACTCAAACACTCCCCCAAAGAGGATCAGGGAGTGCCAACACTCCCTGACAATGGGTAGGGGAGATATCCTCTCCAAAATTCATTTTTTAGTGGTTCTTTCAATGGTAAAAGGTTTGTACTTCCTGTCAACCGAT
This sequence comes from Picea abies, assembly GCA_900067695.1. NCBI lineage: Eukaryota > Viridiplantae > Streptophyta > Pinopsida > Pinales > Pinaceae > Picea > Picea abies. Next base: position 10,856 of record CBVK0101782763.1, read on the forward strand.
TTCTCTTATTCCAAACTAGCTTTTGAGGTGTCTTAAGTGTCTTTGTAATGTCATTAGAGGCACGACATGGGAAAGATGGTAGTATGATGTTTGTGACACTTGCAACACTTGTATTCAAGATGCAACACTTGCAGACAATATGTGACACTTATAACACTAGTAATGATGACACTTGCGACACTATCGAAGTGAGTAATTTTGAGGTGTAACAGATTGCCCCCCAAAGTATGAAGTTAGAAGACGATGATGACTAAAGTACTTTGTAGACTTTTTCGAGAAAGGGTATGGATGTAGAGAAACCGGAAAAATATGCACACAACCATCAAACAAATATTATGACATGTTTCAAAACCCAAGGCAGGCATACCTATGCTTGAGTGATAAAGACTTTTTAGGTATGGCCGCCATAAAATACACTGTGGATCCATAATTATATTGACAAAATGGTATAGCCATTGCAAATACAATGTGGATCTATAATCCTATGACTTGAATTGATCATAGCATGAAGAATAAATAGTGGATATACGAGACGACAAGACATAGCCACGACCAATACAAAGTGGATCTATGTAATAGTATATGTGTCATAGTTCAAAAGAACTCCTTCACAACCTGCGAAAAGTATACATAAGAGTGATGACACTCAACCAAGGGTCTTCTTACTGATCCTGATGTAGCACTAATCTAACCATGTGAATAGATGTCCTAATGTCAAACATGGCAGAAACCACTTGATTACTGGTCAATGATGTAAATCGTTAACACGCGCGAGGGAGATCACCATTGATGTCAATGATTCCCAAGGTACTCTAGTAAATTCCAACGAATGTGAATGAATGAGCTAAAGTCGAACATCCATGGAATCATCTAATCAGGGGTCAATGATGTAAACCCACTGTCAGACATGAGGAGTCTTTCCATTGAGGCATGCAGGTCCCAAGGTACTAACCAGTTTCTAAGTATAGTTCTTGGATAATGTGTTGAAGTCAACAGGAATAGACTCGTCGAAGAAGGGCCTTGATGTATCCCCCATCAACGACACAAAATGGTCACAGAGATTTAATTGGTAGATCAAATGAACATGGACTGACATGGGTATTGAAACAGGATATTTGTGATGGCTGACTCTCGAGGAAGATACTTCCCTTGAACACTGAGGCACAATATCAAAAACTTGACATGGACCAAAACACGATAATGTAGTGGATACAATGACTTTCATTGGGTGACCCAAAGGAGTAAAAGAAACTCAGAGGATTATCTCAGTTCATAGGTTCAGTAGATTAAAATGCATGCAAAGACAAAGTGTCGTGTTCAAGGGCGACCGTAAGAGCTACTAGTAGTGTTCTCAAAAAACTGCTCGACTTGCTTCTTTCAATTTTTCCCCCATCCAGATAGATGAGTACCTCTTTTTAATTTAACGATCTCGAGGAGGGTAACACATGCTCGATATGACTCACCTTCGGTAAGTCCCTCTTCCTTTGTTTAGCAAACTAGAAGAAGTAAGGGTTCAGTCCCGTATGGGACCTTCAATGTATTATTGTTTAACGAGTCCAGAGAAGGTAAACTCGGTGGTTTTTCATATTTGGAGAGTCTGAAAACAACTTAAAGATGACTCCAATGTTGTCCTTTTTCGTAATGTTAGTCTCGCGAGGCCGAAAAAGAGATAAATTATCACTCAAAAGACACCCTTTCAAACCTTTTAACGAGTGGGAAAGGAAGCAAGATCACTCAACAATCTTTTCATGTTTAGAGAGTCTAAAAAGAGATTAAAGACGACTCCAAGGAGTTCCTTTTTTGTATATCCATGCGATTCTGAAAAAGTGATAAAAGTCTACTCGGTTACATTCTCATGTTTTTTCAAGCATGAGAAAGAACAAAGACTAAGCTCGGTATGCCCCCAACGTGAAATCTAGTGGCTTAACTCCAAAATGATCATCAAAGGCTGGAGACATGCCCTCCAAGCTTCAATTTATTCACCGACTTTGAGTTTGTCACCAATTTCTCTACTAGATGGAGAAAAAGGATAAGGGTGGATGAAATGAAGGTTCAAGAGAGGTGATTGTTTCATTTTTTAACGAGCTTGACACAGGAAAAAGAACTATGATCAGGGCTCTGTATTGTTGTTTCATTTTTTAACGATCTTTCTACAGAGAGGAAAACTATGCTCAAGGCCTCTGTTTAATTTTTTAACGAGCTTGCCACAAAGAAGAGAAACTATGCTCGAGACCTCTGTTTTATTTTTTAACGAGCTTGCTATAGAGAAGAGAAACTATGCTCGTGGATCTTCTTGATCATGGCTTCAAAGAGATCTTCACTGGATGGAAGAAAATCACTCTGGAAGGAACACATGTCAAGGGTCGCGATAGGGGTAAGGATATCAGGCTCCAATAACCCTACTGGAGAGATCACCATGTCAATTACCGGATCCAAATCATCGAAAGTTGAAGGCATGGGAGATGATGGAAAATCGACATCAGGAGGGGAGATAGAGTGTATATATTCCCAAATTTCTTCATGAGGGGGGAGAAAAGAGGATCGATGATGGTTATCATCCCGAGGTATCTCTTCAATGCTCAAAATTTCCATAATAGATTCATGATAGGGAAAAATTGGGGAAATGTAGTCGATTGCAGGCAACAAGGAACTTAACCGTGATGGCATCGAGTAACTGTCGGGTGCCAATAGATGTTTTTCATCCAAAGAGGAAGAAGTGGATTGGATAGAAACATATGATGTTTCGGCTGGACTAAGTGGCACAATGTCACCTAGTGCATCGAATTCCAATGGACTAGATACAATCCAAGGGTCAGATGATTCCAAAGATTGATAAGCCGTGGTCGAAATCATATCGACGGTAACAATATGATGTGTAGTTGGTGGAAGTGGTTTAGGGAAGGTACCCATGAGGCTAGAATATTTGAGTAAGCCAACACCAACGCTTTCATACGTGATCTTGTGGTATCCCAAGAAAGGAATGTTGTTGGTAGCGGGGGCATGAGCATCGGTTATGCAGAAATCTAACTAATCAATAGTGACAATTTTTCCCTGATGAGGAAATTGTACACATCAAAAAACTGACGAGGCAATGACAGGCATAGCATAAAACTAACTTCTTCCAAGTAACAAGTTGTAATCGAGGGGAGAATCGACCACCTCGACATCAACAGTGACAGTTTTGCCACCCAATTGGATGGGCAGGGACTGTAAAAGCCCGTGGGGATGAAAACCTCACCCATCGAATGCACATAACATCGTTGGGGATTTGTTAAGTGCGGGTGATTTTAAACCTTTCCAATAGGATAAAGACATGACACAAGTTGAGGCTCCCTCATCCAGAATAGTTCGGTGGATTTGTTGATTGTGAACAACAACATCAATTTGGAAAGCAAGTTGGTGGGAGAGTCGAGACACATAATTGTCTAGGTTAAACATGATATGGTTAGGCGACTTAGGATCAACAATCCCAATAGTGTCCAAGAGCGTTCTACGTTTACTGGGGCAGTGCTGTAGAAATTCTAACACAGACATAGCACACAGTGCTTGAGCCAAATCTTCAACAATGTTGTAGTTATGGGCGGCACATGAACTAGGATTAAAGGTAGATTTACGAATAGTGCTCTTAGGAGGGCGTAAGATAGAGTCAAACGTAGGTTTCTCAATCTAAAGTGGTCTAGATAGAGGATTAACTGATGGAGGACTAATAGAGGATGGTGATGGATCCGGTAAAGTACCGGTACCGTTAGTGACTTTTCCTTTGTCAGGGTTACCTGGTGTGTTGCATGTCTTAGAGAGAGTGGTCAAATTAATCCCATTAAACATATAAATATGTGCACTCATCGATGCCTCATCATGAGGATGGCTAGAACTTCCCCCAGGAGAGGGGGTTTAGGAAACCATGGATTGTTGATGTGGAAAAGGTTGAGTAAGGACAATGGGTTGTGAATTTCCCTGGAAAAATTTGGCCACTTTATTGCGATGTGGATAGTCTCAAGTGTAGTGATCGCCACCATAAATGATACATAGTAATTTCAGTTTCCGTTGTGGTTGCTTTTCGGTAGCAGGTCTTTGAGCCTGATTTTTTGGTTGTTCATTGTTATTAGTATTTTTTGATTTATTTTTTGTCTTCTTCTTACCTCTGAATTGTTGTGAAGGGGCAGATTGAACTGTATTCACCTCATAGATCTAAGTTTGGAGGGAGGTAGAGGAGAGTGTGGTCGATTGGGAAGTAGATTGAGTTTTGACGGAACCGATAACACCATCCACATGAGATGAGGATGATAGCTTGGATGGATCGGTATTAGCTCGAGCAACATTTGGAAGCAAATCATACAAAGTACCAGATTGTGAATAAACCAAATCTAAGTATTGAGCCTGAGCAATGGTTTCTTCCTCGGTGATCGTGCCACCCATAGCGACATCGCGAGTGATGGAGGGTAAAAGTGATTTAGTAAACCACTCCAACAATAATATGTCAAGAATGATTACCTTGATCATGCTTCGTCATTGTCTCCACTCATGAATATGGTCAGAGATATGCATGGAGTTAGTTTGACGAAGGGAGGTCAAGATTTCAGTATTTAAACTACTCATTTTGATTCGAACATAGAACTGATTTGGCCAAAATTCCACAATATTACCTATCCATGTTAGCTGAACAATAAACAACAAGTTGGAACTGAGATTTGACATATAATAAACATAAACAATTCTCCCATGTTGATAAGTAACATCACCCTAACCAACGATATCTAGAGAAAAATCACTAGCAACATAAATCTTCCTTTCCTTGTCTTCATCCAAGGATGTGAACAAGGAAGCATCCTTAGACATGTGATGAGTGCACCGAGAGTCGACTACTCACTTTTTCGGCATAGAATGAGACAACACTTGAGAAGTTTCAACTTGGAAGGTGAAATTATCAATGGGTCAATGAACAAAAGACACGTCTCCTTCAAGGCATTTAAACTTCTCATCTAGATAATATTTCTTCTTGTAGAATACTTTCTCCACGTGTCTAGTCTTTCCACAATACTAACATGTCTTCTTCTTTCAAATTTGTTCGGGTGCATATGTTTTCCCCTTAGTTTTCTAGTCGTGGCATCCAGGTCTTTGTGTAGAGGTATCTAACTGTACTCTTTCCCTGTGATTCAAATTACCCTTTCCCTTGATCAAGTGATATTGATGTTTACCCCCAAGATTTCCTTCTTCAAGCAATTGGTGCTGATTAGTAATCAAAATGTTGGTTGTGGAGCCTG
>CBVK0101782769.1:0-10362 GCA_900067695.1 Picea abies
ATGCTTGCAGTCATGAAAACGAAATCAAAAAGTAGGTATGTAGAAAGCAATGGGTAATGGTGTCGTTTAATGAGAAAGGTTGTGATGAGTAACGAGAATTTAAAAACCCTGTGTAGGTAGCTTGTAAAATAGAGACTATATTATTGCTGCCAACAACGGTGACACACTGGTAGAAGCAGTTATCTCTGCCAAACGAACAAGTCTAGATTAGGATAATCAGAAAAACTTCAAATCAAAAACAACTAAGAAACTGTTTGAAATCATTATCAATCATAAAACATTCCAGTTTCAGATTGCTTGTTATTTTAGAAGACAAAAACTGATGACAATCTTGACAAAAGAGAGTCACGATGTTAAAGTTAAAATCTTCAATAATATTGACAGAGTCGCTACTGCCAGCAGGCATCCATAGCCTCGACAGGGATGCCATTTAACCCACTGCAATATCTATATCTTGCCAAGAAGTTCTAGATCAGAACGAAGGACATTTAAGGTCAAAAGATTCCATATCTGAGAATTTTCGTATGCTTGACATTGCTTCACTGCCAGCGGGCCTGTTCAGTACCCTGATGAAGTTATCTTGGCGCCATGCATGCATTTACCTGCTGCCAACAGACTTGTTCAGTATCCCGGTGGGTTTACAAACACTTCCCATAGCTCTCTGAAAAATTATTTAATTTTAAAGATATTTAATAGAGCGGGGTGACGCTGAAAATCCTGATTTTTTGACATATTTTAATAAATTACAGACCCTGAGAGAAATTTTTAACTGTTCGTCATTAAGATCTAGAAATAGTTTGTTAATAAACCAACTTTTGATGGCGGGGAGACATCTCTGAGTTGTTCTCTTAAGGAACAGGGACAATGTAAGAAGAAATTTTTATGGATGATCGTGAATAGCTTCAGTTACATATTGAAATCAAGAAACACTTTTCAAACAACAAGCTTTCTTTAACATGGCTGCGAACTTCAGAAAAATATCATAATTGATGTTTTAACAATCTTTAGTAGTTTTTTTAGAGGGGAAATTTTTCTATTCTCTTTGTCTGAAACAGTTCATGGTGCAGGTATGTGTGCCTCAAAATAAAAATTGGTAAGCATAAGGGAAGAATCAAAGCAAAACAACAAAGAAAAACAAAAAGCAAGCAAAACAAAAATATTTACACAGTGTACATGGGAGTGTCATCAGGTGAAATACCTTTTTAGATCTTGGCCATTCACCAGATAGGTGTCTGGATGTCCCTCTAAATTATGTAATCGGAAGAAGCTAGGACCCAATTTCTCAGCAATCAAGAATGGTCCTAGCCACAAGCTCTGAAACTTTGTATACTCTCATTTTCTCTCATGCAGTTTGTCCCATTTTAGGACAAGGTCACCTACCTCAACATTTTTGTCAAAGGCAGAATTGGAATCAAACCAGCTTTTAACAACGAGTTGATGTTGATCTAATTTCCGTTTCGCTTGAGCCCTCACTTTTTCTAATTTTAACAAAGCGTTAATTCGATTCTCCAAAGGGGGAGAATCCTCTTTTTATATTTTCTGCGATAGCTGCAGAGAGGGAAGGAGAATATGTGGTGGAAGAATTGCCTCTCTACCGTAAACGAGAAAGAAAGGTGAGTTACCCACAACAATTTTTGGAGTCACTCTATCAGCTCAGATTGCGTTTAACAGTGCATTATGCCAATTTTTATGGTTTTCAGAGACCGTTCTCTTGATAATTTTGATCAGATTTTTATTAGTTGATTCTGCCAATCCATTGCCTTGAGGGTAATAAATGATAGAATATTTTAGTTTAATTCCTTTTTCTAGAGTGAAATCACTCATCTCAAGAGACAAAAAATAGGAAGCGTTATCAAATACCAGGCAGTCAAGAATACCAAAACAAGTAATAATATTTGAATTTAAAAAAGCTATTACATGACTGGTATTTACAACTTTTAATGGGGCAGCTTCGGACCACCTGGTGAAGTAATCCATGGCTGTTATGATAAACTTATGCTGCTGTGAGGATGGTGGATTAATTGGACCTATAATATCTAGACCCCACTGCTGAAAAGGGGAGTCCACTGAAACAGGTTGCAGAGGGAAGGTTGGTTTTTGTATCCGTCTGGATGCTTTCTAACAAATTACACACTCGTGACAGAAAGCATGAGCATCTTTAAAAAGTGTGGGCCAGTAGTAACCTACTCTTAATACTTTATGGGCAGTGGTATCTCCACCAAAATTCCCACCATCTTCTCCTGTGTGTAATTCCAATAAGACCTTTTCTGCTTCATCTTTCTCAAGACAGCGCATTAGTACTCCATCAAAATTTTGACGAAATAGAATACCATTAATCAGCTAAAAGGAATCAGATTTTAATATTAGCGCTCTCCTTTTTGTGGGATCTAGGTGACGGGGAGCTGACTCATGTTCGAGACAAAATTTTATATCATCATACCAAGGACTAACAGGGTTTTGTGCACAGCCGATTAAATTTTGGTAGTGTTGTCCTGGATTTGACATATCATTTTCCTCTTGTTGTCCTGCAGCTGAGTTAGCGACTAACTTGCATAACCCTTGACCTATCACTATTTGTGCTGGGGTGATTTCTATGTCATACTCTTGCAAGGATGTGACCCAATTTGTCATTTTTTCGCCTAGTTCTTTCTGTATTAACAGATTTTTGACAACCGGGTAAGGGACAATAATTTTTGTCCTAGATTTCAAAAGATAAGATAAAAAGTGCTTTACTGCTTTAAAAACAGCATAGGCTTGCTGATCTACCGCTAGGTAATTATTTTCTATGTCTTTGAAGACTGAGTTCATAAAGGCAATTGGGAATTCATTGTTTTCAGCATTCTTTTGAGTTAGGACAGTGGCGTAAGAGCGATCATAAGAGAAAGTGTAGAGAGTGAAGTCTTGCGAAAATTCGGGGCTCATTAGAGAAGGGGAATCTATTATGGACTTTTTTATTGAATTAAAAGCCTGGTTTTCTAAAGGTCCCCAATGGTATTGTACGTCTTTTTTTATTAGGTTTTGTAATGGTCTCACCATTTCTAAAAAGCTAGGGATGAATCTCCTGACAAAGTTTATCTGTCCTAAGAAAGATTGCATAGAATTTTTTGACGAGGGAGGAGGGAGTTTCGAAATGACTTGAGTTCTTTCAGGGTCGATAATCATCCCTTCACTTGATACAATAAATCCTAAGAGCTTACCTTGTTCTACTGCAAAGATAGATTTTTTAGGATTCAAAGAAATGTCGTACTTACGACATCGCTGTAGAACGGATCTTAAATGAGCTAGATGATCTGCTTTGTTTTTTGAGAAGATAGTAACATCATCCAGGTAAACTACGATAGATTGATTGATTAAACCTCGAAAAGTGATGTCCATCACTCTCTGAAAAGTGGCACCAGCATTTATGAGTCCAAAGGGCATCTTTCTATAAGCGTAGGTGCCCCATGGAGTGCGGAAGGTGGTTTTAAGTTGGTTTGGAGGGGACATCAGGACTTGGTTATACCTTGAAAAACCATCCAATAAGGATAATATTTCAGAACCAGATACATGTTGAAGGATCTGTTTCATAGGTGGGACAGAGTAGTTGTCTTTATCAGACGCTCGATTAAGATTTCGGAAATCAACACATAGTCGGATTTCACCACTCTTCTTCCAGACAGGGACAAGATTAGAGACCCATTGTGTGTGCCTAACTGGGAAGATTATCTTAGCGTTCAAAAGTTTATTTAATTCCTTCTTGACAGTTGGTTCGAGTTTTGGATGCATTTTCCTTAGCTTTTGCTGAAAAGGTTGGGTTTGGGGTTTCATAGGAATAACATGTTGTATGATGTTAGGATCAAAGGTTTTTAGGTAGTCGTACGTCCAAGCAAAAACATCTTTGAATTCCTTAAACAATTTAATAAACGTTGCTTTTTCTTGTTCAGAACATCCTACCCCTAAATTAATTCACTGTGGGTTGTCTTTAGTTCCCAAGTTTACTTTTTCATGCGTTAAAGAGGAACTATTTGTTTTACAGTTCACTGATTTTTTGAACTTGTCGTGAAGATCATAAAATTTTTCTAATCTAACTACAGATTTCGGGATAGAATTTACCATGTCTGATGAAGATTCAGGAGATCTCGGATCTGGTATTATCATAAAGTCACAAAGATTTTCGTCATGAGTACCTTCGTCAATTGCTGTGCCCTGGAAAGTTTCTTCCATATATAGGAAACTTGTAATTTGTTGATCATCATCGAAGACTCTCCAATTCATGATGTTGTCGAGGACGGATGGTCTGAACAACAGTTCGACGGAGAATGCATTCGGAGATAAGCCTTCTACAGGGAAAAGTTTCGAAGCTACATTAGCTAACAAGTCGGCTTCCGAATTATTTAGTCTAGGAATAGAATTTATGTTGAATGAAGACAACTTATTCATCAAATTCCATACCTCAGATTGGTAGCTTTTAAGGTGTGGAGATAAACAATGGATATAATTTTTTACCTGTCTAACCACAATTTTCGAATCACCAAAGACAGACAAATTTTGAACGTTCATATCTAATGCTTTCCTGAAGCCTTGCAATAAAGCCTCATATTCTATTGTGTTGTTTGTACATTTAAACTCTAACCTGCACGCAATCAGGGTTTTGTTACCTGCTGGATCAATAATCACGCAGCCTGCACCAGCTCCTTCCTTGGATTTTGACCCGCCAAAGTAAAGAGACCATATTTGATTTTTGTTGGGTGCATGTGACCATTGGATAGAAGCTGCTGGCTGCATATATGTCAAAATTTCATACTGTTGTTCTGGGTTAGTGATAGCGGAAGTTTCGGCCATGAAATTGTCGAAAAAGGTATCCATCCCTTCTATTTCGGTGAATCGACAGAAGGTGTAAATGGCTCATTGGGATCATTTAACTCTGTCACTGTGAACTTTAGGTAACGTTCATGATTTACCTTTATTCTGTTGGGATTTCCATTCTCGAGCAGCCACAAGTAAGACCAATCCATCGCAAAATAGCCGTGTAGCTGTTCTGACCAGTCTCTGCTTAAAAACAAACCATAAACTTATGGGATATCTACAACAATAATATCAATCACTTGATGAACTTTAGGGTTAGATGACAATCTTATGAGCACATTTCTCAATTCTCCTATAACTTTAACACTAGTTCGATCAAGCTGGATGATCTTCAAGGTGGATGGTTGAACTTCAGCATTAATCTTTTCACACACAGACCATGGCATTACGTTAGATGACACTCCTGAATCTACCATACAATTGTGCATGTTCCTATTGAAGATTTCAAAAGTTAACAAAAATGGAGGGACATTTCTACGAGTACTAATGGTGGAGGCTTCTTGTTTTTTACTCATGACCTCTAAAACTAATTTATCTACATTTGTTACATTATTTACAGGAAGGTCTCTTTTCTTGTGAGAATCAAAAGTGGTTTTAGCAGAGGCCTTTTGAGGAACTTTGGGGTTGTTCTGCAAACCTTTGTTACTGTTTGGATTGCCATTTTTGTTGTTCTCTGCAATATTCTGGAGCATTTTTTGTAGAAGAAAAGGGAATTTTAATAATTCATAAACATAAATATTAGCTCTTAGCTTTTTTAGATCTTCAACCAAATCATAATCTAAGTTTGGGTTTACAGAATTTTGTTTAATCTCAGTTGATTTAGACTATTTTGGGGGCAAAGTCATAGTGATTTCAGAAGAAGGCTTGTTTGTTGTCTTACTCTTAGTATTGTAAGGATGTACTGTTTCGAAATTAGTTTGAAAAATACTATCTGAAAAATGACCAAAAATGTTTGGAGAGGATTCATCTTCTTCTATTGTCTCTTGTTCAGCTACTTCTTCAGGGATATCAGGAGGTATCAAGTTATCTTGTGCTTCTAGAATTGTTTGAATAGCGAATTGCAAGCTTTCTAGATTTAGGCCTTCAGTATTTGAATTAGATCGTTTGGTGGGAAAAGGCTTCCTAAACGGGGGTTTGTAAGGCCCTTTGCTTGAAGAAGCTTCTTCAACCGTCCTCTTCAAATCTAGAACTTGATTGGACAGTTTTTGAACGACTTTCTGTAATTTTTCTAAATCTGAGCTTTCAAGTTGGGCTTTGTTTTGGGAAGGTCTAGGGAGGATTTCGATTTTCTTTTTGGAAGATGAACTAATCTCTATTTCGTTGCTAGTAGTTTCTTTTAAGCTGAGGATGTCTTTCTCGATCTGACTGGCCTCTTCGAAGGCTTCTAACAATGTGGCTTTCTTAGATCTCTTTACCCAAATGGCTATGCTTTGATGTAAGGCTTTCGTATAATATTCTATGATAAGATTCTCGGTAGGCATCGAATCTATAGGGATTCGGTTCTTTAGTGTTAAAAATCTTTGATTAAAGTCTTTGATCTTCTCTTTGGGGTTCATTCTTAAACTAGAAAGCTCCATGAATAGAACTTTTGGAGACTTGTCATCTCCGAACTTCTCAAGAAAACAAGATTCAAACTTCTCCCATGACACGATGGTGTGGGGTTGTTGGGCAAAGTACCAGGTAGAGGCATTTCCCTCAAAGGTGTAGGGAAATAATCTATAGACTACATCTTCGTGCTCGACACTACAGAGTCTAATGGCTAACATAAACTTTTTGATGTGATCTTCGACGATCTGTTTAGAGTCCGGGTCAAATTTAGGGATCCATTTCTCCGGGTGTTTGGGTAAGGGATGTTGAGGCCCAGGTATGGCCACTGCATCTTGGTCGAGCCAGGGTCTGGCGGGATTGTTCTGGTTGGCCATAGGTGTGGGTGGTGTCGAAGGCTGGGATGAGGAACTGCCTTTGTCAGAGGACTCTTCTCCAGAAGAAGAAGGAGATGAAGGAGGTGGTGATGGTGGTATACCAGATCCTCCTGCTGCATGAGTGAGGATTGGGTCTGTAGGGTTTAAAGTAAGGTCAGTGCCTCCTAGTTTTTCTCTGATATCAGAGAAATCTAATGGTTGGTCCAAAGGTTGATTTGGTTTTCTTAACGGGCAAAGGCACTGTGTGTTCTTATGAGAGATTGACGAACAATCTCATGTATGTCATCACCTGTAGGATTTGGAGTTACTGGTTCAACTGTGATCAGTAGATTTTCGTTTGATGTGGTTGTTGTTTGAGGGACAATGTTGTCATTTGAATGACTTCTAGTCACTATAGGTGAGCAGGTAGGTGGTGGAGGAGTCTTACGACCACCTCGTGCCATTAATAATTTTCAAGCCCTCCTTCTAGCGCCATTTGTTGACGGGCGAAATTGACCGCTTTTCAACTAGAGGAGTGAATCTGGTCCGTGGTTGTCTACTCAACCCAATCCATTTGGATTAATCCACTCCGATGGGTTTAGCGGCTCCGTTAGCCGATCTAAGTCCTAAGAAAGTAAAAAAACAAAACTAAAAAATATAACTTAATAAAAAACACTCGCTGAAAAACTATATACAAATCTAAAATATACTTACAATTTACTAACTAATATTTTAAAAATAGCTTTACTCATTATATGTACAATATATCTCTATGATTATATCTCTAATATATGTGTGATATTTACAGAATGCAAATTTTAATCTAAACCTGCAAAAATCAAATATGGATTGATTTATGACAACAAAACTATCATTCAGTCTTTTTGATTTTTTATAACTTTTATAAACAAGAAATGAAATAGCAACTGTCTAATTGAAAAACAAAAATAACAAACAATACAATGTATTTATACTATAGGAAATTCCTATATTAATTAAACTAATGAAATAAAATGAGGGAACTAACTTGTAATCACATCTCCCATTTGTCCTGCATACAGTATCCAATTTCATTGTTTGATGAGGTAAACCGCAACAGACCTTACAAATGCTTCTCGTAAACGTGAAGCAGCAGTGATTGAATGCTAACGACAGAACATATAAGAGAAGTAGTGACAGCGATTTTATGATTTCACAAATGGTCACGTTGAGATAAATCCGGTTGTGAAAATTTGTATATAAATGTTCAATGAATAAAGAAGATTAATCTTCTAATCTCAAATTTGAACAGAGTAATTACTGTATGTAATATAAGGGACATAAAACATGGATATCATATAAATTTCATCACATCAATCTTTAATAAACCATGATATCTAAAGTAGTCACAATTTAATTACAAATCGAAATGACCATAACTTGAATAAAAATACGATATATCGAAGCTAAAGCTGTGAAAATATCAATTTCCATTCAAGTTTGTCAATCATAAATCCATAGTTTTTTCCTCCCAGGCAGCGATGGTTCCTTAGTTTACAAAAAAAAAAATTTATAAAGGTTACAGGATCAAAACGTTTCCTGTGGAAATCATCGAACTTGTTCTAAAAAAAGTGGGGGATGCAACCTCCCAGATTCTACTTGATATCAAAACTAACAGCCTATTCTAAAACAACATAACTATAGCATGCTGAGGGATGCCACTAGTGGTTCAAATCTCCTTTAGAAATCGTAGGTTTCTGAAAACACATAAGAATAAAATATTTCAGATGCATTTTTAGTTATTCAAACAAATAATTCAAATTTTTGTAACTAGCTACAGAATCTCACGATTTTGTAGCTAGTTATAATTATAACTAGAATTGTATTTTATTGAATCAATCAAAACAGACTAGAGGTAATCCATGCAAACAAATCATGTATTCTAATTTAAAAAGACAAAATCATTCTAAAATTATTTTTAAAAAATCATACATCAAATTAAGGGATTCGACTTAATCAAGCAATCTTTGAATTTACAATGACAGTCGCTGCTTCCACATTCTTAAAGACAACAGGCCCTGTGGTTTTTAGTCGTTTATCTTTGGTTTATCTTTGGACTGAAGTAAAGGCACGTCTTTGTAATACCTATCGATCCATGATTGAAATTCGTTATATTGCGGCTGAATAGACTGTGTATTAGCAATGATAGTATTAACAGGTGGGGAATTTTCTATTTGACCTGTAGATTCATTACTGAGTTTGATTCCAGGGAAATCGGGATTGTCTTTAAGACACGAAGGAAGGTTTGTAACATAATCATAGGGTTTACCAGAGAAAAGTCCATGCGAATATGGATATTCTTCAGTTAGGAATCTTTCAATTTCCGAATCAAAATCCTCGCTTAACACAATTGCATTTTGGTCTGCACAGGGCTTAGGTTTATTTCGTGCACATCATGAAACCCAATGGGCGGCTCTTTTACTCTTATAATTTATATCAACATTGCCTTTACACTTTTTCTTTGTGTATTTTTTAACAGACTTAACACCACCCTTGGGATACGAATCTGGTAGAGCGTCGGGTTGGGTAGTGTCAGGATAGGTCGAGGGTTCCACATCAGAAATAGGATCATAGGGAAAGAGAAAAGGAGGAGAGATGGTAGGCTCAACGAGGGTTTCTGTGACAACAGACTTGTCAACCTGTCCTATCCCACTGCTAACAAGACCATTTCTTAATAGGAAAGCATCCCAACAATCATCGTTTAATTTCAACTGATGTACAATAATAATCTTGATCAAACAATGGTGGAACAAGCTAGAATCAGATTTCTTCCTTTTAAAACGCTTTTCCATTTTGTATAGACTTCGAAGGATAAAATAGGGCATGTTTAGGGGAAAATCGATAAAACTCATGAGCAACCGCAAGTGATATAAGAAAACCAAACCAAATCTCCCCTCACAGGTAAGGAACTGTTTCACGATAGCTAACAAATCATGCCATCTAGGTTTTAGAGCTGAAACAGGCATACCTCGGTCGCAACTAGTAATCCTCCTTGAGGTGAACAACAATGACCATGGAACCTCTTCAACCTTTGAGTTTTTAAACCACTTTTGTTGCATGGCTAGTAGACTGGTGGCTTGGCTAATAAAATCTTTGTTTAACTCAAGCTGGACGTCTCCTATTTTAGCTCTGCAACCATCGAATGTTAACGCGAATTCTTGAGCAATTGTTAAATTAAAACACTCGAACTTTTCAACAAACACACGCCAACCATTCCTCTCTAAGTCTTCTCTGGCATTATCAAACGATAACAACATCTAGACACCGTTGGGATCAATCCTCACCACAGGGGCCATGGCTAACAACAAGGAATCGAGAGGGGATTCGGCGATAGGGTTTGACAGAATAAGCACAGAGTCATTGCCTCGAGCTTCCCCAACGCAATGCAAAGACAGCTCGAAATGGTAGGCGAGAGTGTTAATTGCTATGCGTGTGAGGAAAATCGTGTAGATCGAGGCCATGCAAAAGCATAATACCACGTTGTACTTGGAATGACACCTCAGCATAATGATACATAGAAAGATCATAACAGTTGAAAACAATCGTATGCATATCCACGATTTGATCACAAAATTTA
>CBVK0101782770.1:0-19191 GCA_900067695.1 Picea abies
ATGCTTGCAGTCATGAAAACAAAATAAAAAAGAAGGTACGTAGAAAGCGACGGGTAATGTTGTCATTTAATGAGAAAGGTTGTGATGAGTAACGAGAATTTAAAAACCTTGTGTAGGTAGCTTGTAAAATAGAGACTATATTATTGTTGCCAACACACTTGTAAGGACCAAGAGAAGTCCACATGCAGCAAGGTGACACCTAAATTATTAAAAATTGGCACACTTTCAGTTGTTCACACACAAAGTTCACCAATCACTCACATAGTTTTATCCATAAATCATGGAGGTTGAAGTAAGTTTCTTCCAACATGATTCTGAAACGTGCAACCCTTTTCTTAAAAATACTATCCACTCCCACTTAATTTCAACGAGGTTGGTTCACACACCCAACCTTTCAAACAAACACACCTAAAAAACTCTAAAAACTCACTAAGTTTTCCTCTACAGGAGGTGTCAAAAGAATTTTTTTAGCTCAGGTAGGATTTCAGGGATAGGCATCCAAATAACTCCCTGTTATCTGGTTCTCACATCGTCAAAACATTAGAAGTTGACAAATAGAGAACTTTCAAATCCTCCAAGTTAAGTGTTTCTACACCATAAGGTAGGGAGATACTCGTGAAGTGTTGAAGGCCGAGGTCTGGTTGTTCTGTGTGTCTCCCCTTGAGGCACCAACCTCTTGGATGGGATCCAGCCCATGACCCATTTCTGAGGCCGAAAATCTAAATGTCGCACTTTGACCGAGGCACCTAGTGACCAAATTTTAGGACATCTACCCAGGTGGCAATTGTGGGCTGCAATTGCACCTTGATCAGATTTTGTGTGGCTATTGGAAAATATCGCCTGTTTTTTCAGGATATGCCCCCTCTACCCATCATTATAACTGATTATTTCATCATTCACTAGTTCCTCTTCCGGTGGCTTCATACCCCACTGTCAAGTGCTATTGGAAGGTCCAGTGTTATTTGAGAGGAAGGACGTTATGTCTTTTAGGACACGAGCATTTGTTTTCTTTGTTCTCCCACGTGGACAAAATCCACCTACCCACTTATATGTTTTTTTATCAAAATGATTTATATATGATGACCTTGTGATTACATCTAAAAATTGTGAAATATATTGTGAAGGTCCAAAAATTACAACAAAAGCTCATGTTCATTTATTTGCTCTCATCACCATTTTCACACATCCACTTAGCTAGTCGAACATCATAGGGGACCCACAAAACCCTCATCATTCTAGGCGCTTGCTAAATCTCCCTCCTATTTTAGGAGTAGTTCTTAGTCTCACCAACTCATTGGCCCCACCTTCTCACACCCCCGTGAGTGCCACTGTCTTAGGATCAGCTTTGCTTGGTTCCACTTTACTTGGGTCCACTTTCCAAGGTCAAATACCCACCCACTCTCCTTTACATGGAAGCAGGGGGCCAACTTCTCCTCAAAGGGGAAGTACAAACCCACCTAGTCCTCCTCAAGGGTCAGGTTCACAAAACACACACACCATGGTTGGAAGTAACCCTACACCACCACTCCAGATGCCATATTTGGCTTCTCTCAACATACTAGATCTAAGAAAACTCACAAATGATCCTATATTTCATGACCCTACATGGCCTGCAATGCCTACCAAACTACCTTCATACATCCCCAAGTTTGAAGGAAATGCAGGAGACGACCCTTACAACCATGTCATGACTTTCCACTTATGGTGCTCTTTCAACAACATTATGGATGATTCCATCTGACTACGATTATTTCAATGCACACTCACTAGCCCATCAGCCAAGTGGTATGTAGACGAAAAATCAGGGTCCCATGCGACTTTTGAGTCTTTGGCCAAAGAATTTTTTACCTTCTTTCAATTACTAATCCTCCACGACAATGGTCTTGAACTACTCTCAGATTTTAAACAAACCTCAGCCACACATATCGTTGATCACATTCACAAGTGGCATCGACAACGTAGTTTGTGCAAAGCAAAAACCATGAAACAACAATGCCTTGATTAGTTTCTCAGATCACTTGTCTCTCTCCTCAGTAAATATGTAGCTTCTACCTTCCCTCAATTAGAAGAAGAAGCTATCATTAAGGATCAACAATACGACCTCATCTATTCACAATTAGAATACTTGTACACAATACTTCCTGATCTCCCAAGACCCGTGCCATTTGGCCAAGACAAACCTGGGATGTCTCATTTAGTAGACAGATTGATTGGTAACACCACACATCACAATCCACAAACCAAACAACCACCAATGTATGGCACACCTCAATATATATCGACCTATGGAGGGCTCCCTTATTATCCTCCACCCCCTTATCAACAACCATATCATGTTGCCCTTCCTCCACCTACTAGTGGGCCACCACTGACACCCACAATATGCGCATCCGACTCTTGTGCAGGAATCGGATCAGGAGTAGCTGAAGTTTGTTGGACCAAAAAGTACACTACTTTAGTGGCTGACAAGGGCGTGGCCATGCTAGCGTGCCCTGTCTCATCCATCATGGTTGATAGGGAAGGAAGAGTCCACGGATCCTGAAAGTAAGTCGTGCGAAACGACGAAACATGGAAAATCTCAGCCTTGTGGTGGTTCGATATACATTTGACATCACCATTAGGAGGTGGGTAATCAAAAGTACCCATCAAAGATGGGCACAAACCAACTCCTATGTTGATGACACCGGCTTGAGGATTATCAACCATGGGAACCGTGGATGCCCCCAAAGCTGGGTCAGGTCGAGAGAAGGATAATTGATCAATGGTCACTATCTGGCCTTCATGTGGAAACAATAAGACTCAGAAGATTGTAGCGACCACCGCTTGCATTGCATAAGTCCAACTACGACCTAACAATAGATTGTAGTCGATGGTGGCATCAACTACCTCTACTTCGACGCACACGGTCTTTCCCCCTAACTGTACAGGGAAAGAAGGAATGATGCCATGCGGTCGGAAAGAACGACCGTCAAACGCAGTGAGGAGAGTAGGTGATGGAGACAACTCAGGTTGACCAATGGCTTTCCAGCATGCTAACGACATAACGCAAGTTGAAGCGCCCTCGTCTACCACCGTGCGGAAGATATTCCGTGTAAAATTTTTTGTGGGATGAGCCACTACTATCTGAAACGCGACGTGGTAAGGAAAACGAGGTTTCAAGTCAGTCATATCTAACATGATGGTACCCGGGTTACAAGTCTCAGTAGAGCCTAAGGCAGTCAACAAGGCTTTCCTCTGAGCAGGGAAACCTTGGAGGACCTCCAAAGCAGACATAGCACAAGGGGTTTGGGATAAATCTTCCACTACAGAGTAGTTCTGGGCAGCCCTTGTGTTTGGATTGTGAGAAGTGTTCTTGAATGCACCTTTTGGAATGCATGTCATCGTTTCACCCAACGTCTTCTCGATCTGTAGAGGAAGAGATGGGATCTCGGCTTCTTTGCCTTTCTCAGGGGCGCTTGGTTTGCTATAGTCGTGTGCTCTAGTCGTTATGAAAGCATCACTTTTCACCATATATACGTTCATGGAAGATGAATTATTTGGAGGAGGGCAGTTTTCCTGGCTGCCCCCTTCACCACTTGCAGAGGCTTGAGTTAAATTTTGCCCATGCTGAAATGGATTAGTCAACACGGCTTGTTGTTGTTGTGTGACAAACTTCTGGGCCTCTACAAGTTGAGGGCATAGATGGGTCAGGTGGTCTTCTGCACACAGGTTGCACAGATACCTCGCCTTCCTCTTTTCCGTGGTGCCCTCGCCAGCGTTATCATTTGGTTTTTTATCCCCCTTACTCTTATTATGTTGTTTTTTCTTCCCTTTAGGCTGCTGTTTGGCCTTTGGGTTAGTCGTCTGTACGGAGTGTACTTCCGATGTTTGAGTAGGAGGAGCAGCCAAAGAAGTAGTCTGGTTGGTCGCTGAGTGTTGTATAGATAACTGCTGCAATTGTTTTGTCAATTGCTCAGCGGGCTTGGTTTGTGCCGAACCTACAATACCATCGGCATGTGGTCTGACTCTCTGTCTGGTTTTCTCCAGGATTGACCGTGGTGCATCTGGTAAGATGTTGTATAGAAAATCAGACTGAGAGTAGATGAGCTCAAACTGTTGAGCCCTCATAATGGCGTCTTCTTCAGAGAAAACTCCAGACGTGGCGACGTCTTTGGACAACTGTGGGACCAAGGACTTAATGAACCACTCCAGAAGGAATGCTGGTGGGACTGGTACTTTGATAAGACTCTTTCGGCGTCGCCACTCTTGAATGTGATCTGAGATATGGTCTGCTGTCGTCTGCTCGAAATTAGCTAGCAACTCTGTGCCGATGTCGTATGTCACAGGTAACTGGAAATGGTTAAGGAAGACCATCACCAGTTCACCAAAAGAAGAGTATCGTGAACGATCAAGCTCTATGTACCATTTCTTGGCACTCCCAATAAGAGTGCGTTGAAACAATCGCAACTGGACGGAGTCATCTTTCAGTGAGTTCGATGAACACCAAAGATGGAAAGTAGTCACGTGATCACTTGGATCTTCGTTAGGCTTAGCCTCGAACTTTGGGATGTCTGAAGGCAACTTAGTTGGAATAGGAGGCCAATGCAGATCGTGACAAATAGGATCATTTAACAACCATGTTAAATCTAGCAAGTGTAATGTCGCCAAGAAAGGTATTTTAGGTTGCTGCGAATAGCCTGGATAAAGGGGTCCTGGAGTTTGACTAGCACCAGGTTGCCAGGAAAAGTTTGGCTACTGGCCCGGGTTCTGGTAGAAACCATGGCTCTGACCAGCGTAAGGGTTTTTCATCTGAGGAGACATCATTGGCTGATTCCCCATGAAGGTCATAGGATGTTGGGCGTTCATCATGTTTGACGGACTTTGGGACGAATTACCCCATGCCGGTCCTGATGGAAGAGGCATAGAAAGTTGTCCAGGGTTCCATTGGTTGTGGAAAGAATTACCCCAGAACGTCATTCTAGAGGATGGAACGGATCCTTGTGCTGAGTTCCAAGGTCTTGGTATATGTGCCCCCAGCGTAGGAATAGTACCCTGTGCCGGTGTAAACTGTCCAAAAACAGGTGTGCCCCCAGATGGGAAAGCAGCGGATGCGGAAGTGTTATTACCAAATGTCTCGTTCCAAATAAATGGTGACGAACCTACCAGCTGAGTTTGCGCAGGTGTTCCTTGACTCCCGGCTCCAAAAGGACTTGTGTGTGTAGGCTGCCTGGCGGACTACTGATGCGATCCACAAAACAATGGGGACGAAGGAGGAATATGACCTCCAGCGTAAGGAAAAGCATTGAAAGGGACAAGAATGCCCCCAAGTTGACCTTGCAGAGGAGCGTTAGAGCTCCCTACCCCCAGACCCAAAGTCTGGAAAGTGGATGAAGTGAGTGCAGGACTAGTACCTGAACTAGGCATACCGTATGAAAACAGAGGGCCTGTCGCACTAGGTATGTAAGGAGGTGTGGCCGCCGCGATAGATGGGGTCGGTCCACTGTGCGATGTAGTTGCGGCCGAAACCATGGTGGCCTAGACCATCGACAAAGGCAAGTTAGGAGAAGCTTCTTCTGTGGTAGCAACAGTGATGGGAATGGAAGAATTCCCAGATGAAGTAACAGAGTTTGGTTCCATCACTAGGTTAGGCACTGACAGGCATTCGTAAAATTGAATTGGCACAATAATGTCCAGACAAGTATCAGTGTTTGAGGTTTCAACCAATCCAATATTGGTGGTCGATTCCTCGGGGGGTTGTTCGGGATCAAAAGCCCCGGTTTCTTCGAAAGACCCTTGATGGTCCAGCTTCCGCCTCAAAGGTGGCGGGGGTGGCTCTAGTATAACCGGTGGTAGGCCCAGAAGCCTTTGTGACCGGAAGAGATTCGAATCCTCCACTGTGTGAGAAGATTCACGACACGCTAAGGTATTCTACATGAACAAATAGTAACATTCACTAAAATAAAGCCCCTAGAAGATAAATCAAGCAAGCACTAAACTAGTCGGAAGAAAAGTTACAACAACTAACACTAGAGCAACTTACCGGTGCAAGTGCAACTCGAATACGGAAGCACCCTCCGGGTATACTCTGCAAAGCATGGCCCGATGTCTGTCCTAGGTACCGCGGTATACCCCCGCAGTCACCCGTGTATGTCCCTAGAAAAGATTGGCAACTAGTTTGCCAGCATGTGAACAGTCACCAGGCGGGTACAGTCGGCAGTCAGGTAGACCACAATGAGCAAGGTATCAAGCTCGAAACCTGTCAAGGGTATCGAGAGCAAATGGTCCGGAAGACAACTGAGGACCTCGAACAGATTCGAGACCCACGAAGCCCCATGGAAAATGCAAATGACGGAATACCTTAACAAATCCTCTATATGTGTTCTCCACAACGCTCGGTCTAGCTTTGGAGGGGTTATCTCGGCTACCTTTCCTTACATGACCTCGTGTTTAGCCCCTGTGTTAGAAGGGGGTCCCGGATAACTTTTCGTAACTAGACTTCTACACTCCCTATTGACAGACTCCAATGTTTGGTTTGAGTGGCCTTGGAGAATTTTACTCTCCAACCTATTCCAAGGCCCTAGTCCTGAGCTAGTGTATGCACCCTACAAACAAAAAATTCTAATTGATTTTAATTAGCGTTGCTTTTAATGGGATTTTTAAGTCACAAGGTACGAAAGTGAAATTGATGGTGTGTTAAAAGACTCAAAGCAAAATGAACAAGCGATGTTTGGAAACAAAAACTTTTACTAAAATGCAAAACCAGCAACTTTTCAACAAAAAGACTTCTTTTCTTTTCAAATGTACTAAGATTTCATGCAGTAAATACAAAGGACTTTCGCTCAGATCTGTGAGCTACTTATAGTTGACATGCACTGCAAAAACTTATGCAAAAAGACTTCTTTCCTAGCTACTGATGCAACAACACAATCTTCACATCAAGACGAAAATGAATCAAGAATTTTTTTTTATTTTATTTTATTGCCAAATGACGCAACAAGGAAAAATGTTGACAAGAACAAAACCAAGAGAATGAAAAGAAAACTCTGGCTTAAAGTGCATATCGCAAAAGAATCAGAACACACAATGCGAAAAAGAAATCAAGACAGCACCGATTCTAACACTTGCCTAAAAACCATAAAAAAAATAATTTTTTTCTTTTGTCTTTTCTATCAAAACGTCAACTAACAAACACAGGCTAAGGATAAGATGCCCTACCCTGCTGACTGTGTAGCTCCAGACTCTATACCTTGAAAGGAGCACTTCTCACCACAGGAGGGGATTACTGCCCCACCCAGGCTGAAAGGCTACCAATCAAACCCGTGACTGTCACCAAGACAGCACGCGTTCAAACGCGTGCTGAGATACAACAGCTCGCGGGTACCCGCGGTCTAAGCCTAAACAGGTCGCGGGTCTGTATAAAAACTGAGACAAATCACACACAGGCAGCCCAGACCTGAAAAAAGGCCTCTAGTATTGACAACCAGGGTCTCTAAAAGGCTTGGATGCTTGTACTTTAACAGAAAAGGAAAATTTGCAAAAAAGAAAACAAACGCAAAGGATATCCAACACAAAAAGGTAGACTGAAAACAAGACAATAAACCAATCAAGACCTAGACAGGATCTAGAAAGCCCCATGAGAAGATAAAACTTCTGACAGGGCAGAGGGGACTGCCTCTTAATCTTCCTGAACTCTACACGCTACTGAAACCACTACAGCAGGCGTTCAAACGCGGGCTATAGAAGGTTAGGGCGCGGGTTACATACGGGCAGGACTTTTGCAGTCCGCGTGTACCTCTGTGTATCTCGAGAAAGTATGTCAAACAATAGTCAAGGAAAAACTGGTATTGATAACCAGGTTCCCTGCTAGCTTCGACCTAACAGAAAACAAAAACAACAAAGAAACCGAAACTTTATTCTTTTAAACTACCCAAGAAACCTTTAATAAAATCCGGAAACCCTAAGAGTAAAATATCCCCAGTGGAGTTGCCAATTTTGTTGTGGGGTTATTCTACCCTACGGACTAACAAGCTAGGGCTTAAACTTGCATGCAGATCATGACCCTTCAGAAACAACTTTTAACCTTCTACCCCAACCTAAAACCCTTTTTCACAAGCAAACAGGGGAAGAACCAACTAACCTTTTTATCGACGGTTGGTGTAGATCCTCCGTTGAGCTTTATCTCCTTGCTTTTGCTGCTCCTTCCAAAAAGTGATCCTACAATCAAGACAAAACTACGCATGCATGCTATTGTTCTACTAGAGGGTTATAGATTAAACACAAATCAAATAAAACATATGAGACTCGTGCATTTGGGACGGGAAAAGCATCTTTTTATTAATCTCAAAATGAATCACTTACAATGATTTTAGAGACCAGCCACCATTCCTCGATCCTGATCCTGGGCTCCTCCTCTTCTTTGTCCTCCAACTACTTTGCTTGAACTCTCCTAAAGCTTAAGGAAAGGCTAAAGGGTTGGGACAAAACGGATTCGGCAATTGGGCGGATTTTCTTTGCTATGATTTTTCCTCCTTTGAATAGTACCCCTACCCCTTCTTTTATAGGCTAGAAGGAGCTAGGGTTTTAGACGAACTCTAGGCCATGCATGGCTGGGAGTTCCAGTTAACTGACCCAAAGATTTTCGTCCCGGTGGAAACTTTCCTGATTTTTTGCTTTGTTAGGTAAATGCTGGTTGTAGTGGGCCAACCCACGTTCCAACACATGCAGTATAAGGCCTGCCATCATTCCAACGTGCCCAGCAGTGGGTTAGGGCGCGGGTTACTTGGTTTGAGAGGTTTTCAAAAGAGTCTGTTCAGCATGGCTTTGGCAATGAAGGGCAATGAGTTGGCCTAATGCCAGGTAAGCATGGATGGTGCAATTTAGGGTTATAACACCTATCCAAACAACTTCTGGTACTCCCTCTACCTCAGATTATACCCTAAGTACTAGCGAAAGTGCCATGCCTTCCTATGTACTTTACAAATCATTACCACAACATAATTCATACTTTCCATTTCCTGGCCCTCCAGAGCCCATGGCTCCACCACAAGGACACCCACACGCTGGGGTTAATTTTGTTAAACCCTCTCCCATTCAGCAATATCAAAATTTTGAACAACTGAATACGGAAAATTTGACCCATCAGTTGAATAATTCCAAAAAGAAAGGAAAAAACCAAAACAATAATAATTCAGGACCAGGAGGAAACCATCCCCAACAGAACCAACATGTCGAGGGTAACCAGAATCAAGGGAACCGGAATTCCCAAGGGGGCACTAATAACAAACATCAAGGGGAGAATAACAACAATCTCTGGACAAATTTCCCTTGTGCCCTTTGTGGTGAGTTTGGCCATTATACTCATCATTGCCCCCAAATTGTTAACTTTAAACGGATGAAAAAATCCAGAAATAGACCATGTCCTCTCGCATAGCCTGCCCTGCAACAGGCCCCACAACAGTATGCACAACAACCAACCCTAGCCGTGTTGAAGAACCCCATTCCACACCAAGGAGTGATGAACACCCAACAGGACATGCAGCCTACCCCACCACAGTTGGGACAATATCTCAATCCAAGAAATCCTGCAGATCATATTATCCTCCTCACTAGTGAGGAAGAAGTCATTCTACAAACACGTAGTCATCAATATAGTGCACCCTCTGAGTCTCCTCCCATCCCCCCAGAAGCAATCCCAGTCTCGACTAGACCCCCTTTGATGATCCCTCGCCCTAACACGAAAACACCCCTTCGCATCCCTTGCATCCAATTACGCAGGAATGTCCACAACCCTCAGGCTAGGGCGGCTCATAATTACAGTTTGGTTGATGACTTGGCACAATCTCCTGCTGCTATGTTAGTCTTAGAAGTCCTTCAAACTTGCCCCACTCAACAGAAGTCATTACTTTCCACCTTGGGGGCAATCGACCCTGCTGATACTTGACTCATCACATTCGATCTCGATAGCGGAGAACCTCGCCTCCCCACTTTCATCACTTTTCAAATACCAGTTAAAATCTAGAACATTATAGTTCACCGATGCATCATTGATGAGGGTGCTTCCACATGCATTATGTCAAAATCTGTATCGCAGAAACTTGGTTCCCCCGAACTTATACCATCTGCCATTACCTTAAGAGCCTATGACGTATGACCATATTCTATGGAAGGAATCTTCCAAAATGTTCCCATAGAACTCGGGGGCAAGACCATTCTCATTGACATTGAAGTTATCGATGCCCCACTCGATTACAATATCTTGTTTGGTCATAGCTACATGTATGCTATGAAGGTAGTTGCCTCTTCCATCTTTCAAGCCATGATGTTCCCCCATAATGGGAAGATCATTACCATTGATGAAGTTTCACATTATGAGCCTAACCCTTTTGCCAACATCGATAACATTCTCCCTTTCGTTCAAACTAATCTCGAGGCATACCCACTCATCGAGATGGGCCCCAAAATTTTCAAAGACCCATCATTGTTAGGAACTTACCATGGTACACCACCGCTCATTCATCCTTCCAATCAGGTATGTGTCATCTCATCCAAGGGAACTGACATTGAGGATACCCTTCCTCCCAGTGAGGCTTCTCTTATATCTGACTTCCCACTAGTCGCATAGCTCCTCCCTCAAGAATCTCCTGAGAACTCATCAACTCCACCAGTTCACAATTTCACCTCACCCAAGGGCCATATCCTAGTTTGGGAGACAGTTCCCCGAAGCCATTACTCAAATCACCTTCCTCTATCCCCCACCAAGCGTCCATTATTTTCAAGTAGCTGCAACGCTTACCCTTTCCAATATGGTGCTAGAAATCCCAGTATGGTATCTACATCCACCAGCAATGGTTCCTCAAGCATATCTCCCTCCTCAAACCGAAAGAGTTCCGATGTAGATTCCAATACCTACTCCAGAAGAAACACCCTCACCCCCTCTTGCTATCACCACCGCTATAGCTGGGGGAAGACGAAAGAAGAAAGAGCCCATCACTCCTCTCCCTCCTCGCATCCAACCTCCTTGTGCACTCTGCGAGAAAGAAGGACACCCCACTAATCGATGTCCCTCTCTCCTCGAGCTACACAATCTAATCCAACTCCCTCGTGCAACCACATTGCCCATGGCTTCATCAAGCACACCAATTACTACCACAATGTCGTCCACTATAGGAAATAAAAGGTTGCAAACCAAATTCGCATGTGCCATATGTTCAGAGTATGCCCACTATACTCATCATTTCCCCGCGCTACCTTAGTTTCGATAAACACTCGTAGCAGTACACCAGAGTTTTTAGCAAAACCCCTCTACCTCCATGTCGTCAAGTACCCAAAGCACTAACATCCATTATGTCACCACTTCAGTCAATGAATGTATGAGGTGTCCTTGCACCCTATGTGAATCACTTGATCATTTTACATATCAATGTCCTATGATCATTGAATATAGGTGTTGCCAAATGGCCCTTATTCAAAACCCTACACCCCCTCCAGTGTCATTGGAATCAATGATTACCCATACTCCATCTCCAGAGGTTATTCATATGCTTTCTCTTGAACACGTGACACTCCCTACTCCTCCATGGTTCTTGGATGATTTATACCAGGATTTACCCCCAAATCCCCCCAATTCTCCCATTCATTTCCCCAAGGAAATTTTACGCCTGACTACCATTTTTAACCCTCAGTATCTCGATATTTGGTTTATGTCGAGCGAACCATCGCAATCTCCTTGCGTCACTCCCCCTGCTTCTTCATCACTAGAAGACAACGACACGGTGACAGTCACCGATATCACTCTTTTAGATCCCTTGTATTCTCGACAATTCCATTGTGATGCACTACACCACGGAGCGCTCTTCCTTTCACAGGAAGCCTTTGCGCCTCCTAACCAAAACCCCATATACGCAGTCGAAACCAAGGATTTCATCCCATCAGGGCATATCAACTAGTTCAACAACCCTATCCCTGCCCTTGATGCTTTTGAAGAAGACAACATGGCCAACATTTCCCCTACCATCAAAAACGATATTTCCATCAAAAATGGAGTCATCGAGGAAATCACCATTGGCATTGAATGCACTCCTAAAGAAATTACTACCTACAAAGCTCTCTTCCAGGAATACCAGGACATTTTTTCCTGGTCATACACGAAGATGCCCAGCCTTGACCCCTCTATCGTCGAACATTGAATAGACACTTGGCCTGATATCACGCCTATCCGCCAAAAACAAGGGCCACTACACCCATCCAAATCAATGACCATCAAGGATGAGATCGATAAATTACATGTTGTTAGCTTCATTTACCCCATCGCCTATACATCATGGGTCTCCAACCCCGTCATTGTTAACAAAAAATAGGACACTATTTATGTCTGTATGGATTTTCGCAACCTCAATCACGCCTGTCCCAAAGACAACTTTCCCACGCCCTTTATCGACCAAATTATCGATGATTGCACCGGTCACGAGGCGTTGTCCTTCATGGACGGTTTCTCTAGCTACAACCAAATCCAAATCCACCCAGTTGATCAGTACAAAACCGCATTCACTACCCCCTGGGGTACTTTCTCATATCATATAATGCTGGAGTGACATTCCAATGAGTCATGACATACATCTTTCATAATCTAGCTCATATCATCCTCGCGTACTTGGACGACCTCACAGCGCGATCCAAGTGTTGGCATCAGAAGTCACTTCTGGATTGCAGCAGGAGTAAGCCTGAGGCCCGTCAGTTTAAATGTGACAATTTGTTGATAAAGGGTGATGAATGGAAGTAAACTCAAAACAATATCATTCTAACTCATAAAACTAGGCTGGAACAACAAAGACAGTTAAGGTCTTGATCTAATTTAAGCTAGTAATTTTGCATAGTAGTGAGTGAGTGTAGGGAAAAACAAAGGAAATAAAGTATGCTCTGGACATCTAGTCTTCTAGCAGCCTTTAAAAGTGGGGTAAAAGTCATAGATATGAGATCCTCTCAGATCTAAGAAACTTCAAGAAAAATTAAGATGCTACAAAACTAATATAATCAAACATACATTATATAGTCATTACAACACCCGAATGGATCATCCATACCCCGGCTCTTAAGATTCAGAGGAAAAAAGGAGAAGAAGATGTTGGCTTCCATTAAACAAGAAGTCTCAAATATCAATCTATAACTAGGGAACCAGAGGCCTCGTTAAAGCTTTATAGTCGGGATCTCTGCTCTACCATCCATCCTTTACAAAAATACAAAAACTGAGTATATATACTCAGAGCAATTCACCTCCTTGGCCCCAGGAGAGTAGCTGAGCTACCTCATTTAAGGCTTTACATGCACATGATCTTCCTTCAAACTCTACACACAGATTCTTGTCTGACACTGCTTCAGACGACACAACTTCTGCAGGAAAACTATCCATCGGAGTACCATGAACTGACTGCTTCTGACCCTTCCCATGCCTTCCATTTATGGATTGAGCTGAGGTCTCAACCACCTGCTCAATATTCATTAACTGCTTCTTCCATGGAGGGTGGCTGAGACTGAATACATAAAGAGTGACCACGTGTCGGTTTTCCAAAGCTTAGAGGCCAGCCTTCATTTTTTCAGGTTTCACTCTCAATATAACCACAGGGCCATGCAACGACTCCTGGGGGGCTTTTACATTTTGAGTTTTGGGTTTCGACAATTCCCTATGCAGTGGAGGAGCGACCCCTTGTATTTCAAAGTCCCGGTAGCCGGAATGTTGAAACGACTCCTAGGGGGATTTTACATTTCGCATTTTGGGTTTTGGTGATTCCCAATGTAGTGGAGGAGCGACCCCTTGTATTTCAAAGTCCCGGTAGCTGGAATATTGAAACATATCCTGGGGGGATTTTACATTTTTCATTTCAGGTTTTGGTGATTCCTGATGTAGTGGAGGAGCGACCCCTTTTCTTTCAAAGTTTTGGTAGCCGGAATGTCGAAATGGCTCCTGGGGGGATTTTACATTTCACATTTCGGGTTTCGGCGATTCCCAATGTAGTGGAGGAGTGACCCCTTGTCTTTAAAAGTCCCAGTAGCCGGAATGTTGAAACGACTCTTGGGGGGATTTTACATTTCGCGTTTCGGGTTTCGGTGATTCTCGATGCAGTGGAGGAGCGACCCCTTGTCTTTCACAGTCCCGGTAGCTGGAATGCCGAAATGACTCCTAGGGGGCTTTTACATTTCTCATTTTGGGTTTCAGCAATTCTCGATGTAGTGGAGGAGAGACCCCTTGTCTTTCAAAGTCCCGGTAGTCGGAATGCCAAAACGGCTCCTGGAGGACTTTTACATTTCGCATTTCGGATTTCAGCAATTCTCGATGTAGTGGAGGAGAGACCCCTTGTCTTTCAAAGTCCCAATAGGTGAAATTCTGAAACGACTCCTGGGGAGCTTTTACATTTCGTGTTTTAGGTTCAGCAATTTCTGATGCAGTGGAGGAGCGACCCCTTGTCTTTCAAAGTCCCGGTAGTTGAAATCGCGACTAAGCCTGATCAGGATCCATGTGTCCCGATTGGATCGAACGAATATGATCATTTCATGACTTTGGCCATAAGAGATGAGCCCATGCGCTAAACCTCGTACAACTCCGCAACTCAAGCTTACCCGATGAACGTCGATCTGCTCCATCTATGGATCCTCGTCATTGAAAACAAAATGCCTGCTCGCTTGATTTTAAGCCCAAAATGGACTTCTTCTATGTGCTTCCCAAAATGGACTTCTTCTGTGTGCTTCGCTTGGTGCTCATGACTGCGGCCTTTGAACAAAACACATTTGATGGGTTTTAAACCCCATTTCTACTCATTTACACCAAGGGCCCGAAATCGGAGAGAAACACCCCCTTGCAAGATTTGGTGCTAACATTAGGCTCCATGGGGGATAGAGTCATCCCTGCGATGCTCTGAGAACTCCTTCTACAGTTTCAGTTGCCTTTTGTTGGGCTATGGAGTCATTTATTAAGCCGAAAATAAATAGAAAAACAATATTTACAAAAAGAGAGGAGTCGTCTAAGGCTCAAACAAAACGTTTCTTCAGGAAATGCCCATTTACTGGGTCGTTAAGAACTTCTTCACCCTCCAAATCCTGCAACTTGTATGTGTTATTTAAGAATGCTTTAGAGATTTTGAAGGGCCCGATCCAAAGGGCATCAAACTTGCTGTGTTTCCCTCTATCCTGCATGGGTGCATCCCACTTAAGCACCAAATCTCCCAGCTCGAATTCCTCCTTCCTGACCTTCCTGTGAAAGGCCTGCTTGATCTTCTGTTGATGACTATGAGCTATGTCCATTACCTACTCCCTGACCTGTTGCTCTTCCACCACTTGATGAATTCTTCTGACCATATGGTCTGGCTCTTCTTTATGATCTTGAAAGAATTTCTCTACAGGTAAAGCGAGCTGAGTGGGAAACACAACCTCCATCCCATAAACAAGTTGAAAAGGTGAGGTGCCCAGAGACTTATTTGTTGTCACTCGATTAGCCCATAGAGTGAATTTGAGCTTTGAATCCCAGGCCCTCTTATTGTCTTCCAATAATATTTTAATGAGTTTGATTAGACTTGTATTGGAAGATTCTGCCAGTCCATTTCCTTGAGAATAATAGGGAGTGGAGTGAATTAGTGAAATATCGAACTACTCACAGAACTTAACTAGAGGCTTAGACTTGAAAGAAGCAGCGTTATTAGTGACAATTTTGCTGGGACAACCAAATCTGGCTATGATATCCTCCAGGAAGCTAATAATTACCTTGTGTGAAGCACTCCTTGTGGGGGCAACTTCTATCCACTTGGTGAAATAGTCCGTTGTAGTTAGGATCCACCTATGCTAGCCACTTGAAGGAGGATGAATTTCTCCAATGAAGTCCAACCCCCACTATTGAAAGGGTGTTGAAGCTACTACAAGCTTTAGCGGTAGAGATTTGAGCTGCTTCTTTCCTGAGAACCTTTGGCATTTGATGCAAGCTCTGACTTCTTTACAGACATCAGTGAATAAGGTGGGCCAGTAGTACCCATCCCTGAGAATTTTGTGGGCTGTGGTCTTCCAAAAATGATGCCCTCCACAAATGCCATTATGGAAATCAAACATAACTTTTTGGGCTTCCTGTGGTTTCAGACACGTCAGAAACACCCCTAGAGGATCTCTCCAGTGCAAGACTTGGTCAATAAGGCAATATCCGACCGCCTTGAGATTTAAATCTCTCGCCTTGCTTTTTCCCATTCCATAAGGAGGCTTCAACTCTTGCAAAAAGTACAAAATGTCTCTGTACCAGGTGCATTCGGCTAGTGATAAGCCACCCTAAGATCTTTGGTTGGGCGACTCAGCTTGCCGATTTCCTGAGCAAGCATTGATGAAGCTAACCCCCAAGGCCTTGCAATTGGATTCAACCAACGGCTTGGCTAAACCCTACCCTTTAACCAACTTGGTGGGATTTATCTCCAGGTCAAACTCAAGGATCTTGGCAATCCATTTACCTCTTCTCCCATCTATGTCAGGCTGTATAAGGATGTCTTTCATAGAGGCTGAAGGAACGTATGCAGTCACTCTTGAGTGCAAGACATAGACTCTGAAAGCTTTGAGAGCTTTCACCAAGGCATAGGCCTGCTTCTCCATGATTGCACACCTGATTTCTGCATCTCTTAATGCCTTACTGAAGAAGGAAATGGGTTGCTCTCGCCCTTCCTTATTTTTATGCAATAAGACCATTGCTACTGTATCAAAATAAGAAAAAGAAAAAATTAGGAAATCCTTGGAATAATCAAGACTAATCAGCACAGATGCCTCAGTTAATTCCCTTTTTATTTGGAGAAAAGATTCCCTAGGTTTAGCAGTCCATTTTACTTCATTTCCCTTTCTGAGCATGGCTGTGATGTGTTTCACCAACTCAACAAAATTTGAGACGAACCTCCTCAGAAAGTTAATCTTCCCTAAAAAAGCCTGAACTTCCTTTCTAGAACTGGGAAGTGACAGGGTATGAATTGCCTCTACCCTACTAGGATCAATTCTCACTCCCTCTACTGATACTATATGGCCTAACAACTTCCCCTCCTTCATAGAAAACAAAGCTTTCTTGGGATTTAAGGAAAGGCCAAACCTCCAGCATTTCAAGAAAACTTTCCTCAAGTTACAACAGTGCTCTATATCAGACCTAGAGAAGACTGTGATGTCATCCAGATAGATCACCACAAACTAATCTTTCTCCCCAATGAAGACTATGTCCATGGCTCCCTGAAATGTTGCTCCTGCATTCATTAATCCAAAAGGCATTTTGGCATACATGAATGTGACCCAAGGAGTGGTGAAGGCTTCTTTTTCTCTATCCTCAGGCATGAATGATATTTGATTATAGCTATAAAAACCATCAATCATGGATATCCTAGATGAACCAAATACCCTCTACAATATGTGTTCTATGTTGGGCAAGAGATAGTTGTCTTTCTTTGAGCTTCTGTTCAGGTTCCTGAAATCAACACAGAGCCTGATTTCTCCACTTTTCTTCCTCACTGGGACAAAATCGTCCACCCACTTAGAATATCTCAAGGGGACAATGATTTGAGCATCTAACAATTTCTTCACTTCTCTCTCCATGACAGGCAACAACATGGGATTTATCTGTCTTAGCTTCTGCCTAAATGTCTTAGCCTCTCCCTTCAGTGGGATCTTGTGTTCAATGAAAGCTGTGTCATATGTCTTGAGGTCTTCATAGGTCCATGCAAACACATCAACAAATTCTCTTAATAACTCAGGATATTCGGCCCTCTGCTCTTTGGTCAAACTTCTTGACAACTTGACAAACTTAGGCTCCTCTTGTGTGCCGATGTTGCACTCCATTGTATCAACATCTCCATTTGAAACCCTACCCTTTACTGCCACATCATTTCCATCGAACAATCTTTCTAAAGGGACTAGTCCCTTCAGAATGTGATTGCTAGGAAAATGAATAATATGGTGATGAGCAATTTTATTTAAAAATATCTCAGGATGAGGGTGACTTTCGAGATCAAGATCTTGATCAATGTGCAATGTAGAAAATTCATCGACAGACTGAAGAAATTTTTTGATTTCAAGATCGTCTTTGAATACCTTCCAATGCTTGATATTGTCCGAGACAGATGGCCTATATCTTATCTCAACATCATATTTGATCTTAGGTGGTAGAGGGATCCTGAACATACTAGTTGAGATAGCTAAGGAATCGGCCAAAGTATTTTTCCTCTCTTGGAATAAAAGAAATGTTGAAAGCTGAGAATAAATTATCAATCAGATCCCACACTTCATTTTTGTAACACCTGAGCCGATGATGCTTATCCCGATAAGCATTTCTGACTAGCTGAATTATCAACTCATCATCTCCGAACATTGCTACCTCCTCAATTCCCATTTCTTTTGCAGCCTTCAAACCTAGAACAAGAGCTTCATATTCTGCCACATTATTGGTAGCTTCAAATTCTAGCTTGTATGACAGGGATATGGTTTCCTGACAAGGTGACACAAAAACCACTCTAGCGCCAAGGCCTTCGCTAGAAGAAGATCCGTCGAAGAACATCTTCCAAACAGAGGTGGTTGGAGGAGGTATCTCATGATTAAATATGGGTTGTTTTCTGATCTGAAAAGGGGCTTCAGGAGTATCGGTGATCTGCAATAAACTAGATACCAAATCAATGTCAAGTGCAAAGATAGGGTGATTGGTGGGGTCTTCTTCGTCACTAACAATGTAGGCCTGCTAAGCTTCTCTGTACAACCTCTTGTGTTCCCCTCCAAAGACTGGAATCACTACTACATATTGTAAAAATTCCGACGTTTTATTTGCGGCGTTATGGACAAAATTGTCCATATTGTCGCAAAATAGAGGAAATTTAAAAAAAAAAAAAATCATGTTGCCCGATAACGTCACTCTTGCCACGTTAACGTCGGTCTTGCCACGTTAACATCACTCTTGCCATGTTTTCCACTGGAACGTCTCTCTTGCCACGTTTTCCACTGGAACGTCTCTCTTGCCACGTTTGTGAAGATGTATGTCGCAATTGCCACGTTAATGTCACTCTTGCCACGTTAACGTCGCTCTTGGCACGTTTTCCACTGGAACGTCACTCTTTCCATGTTTGTGAAGATGTATGTCGCAATTGCCACGTTAATGTCACTCTTGGCACGTTTTCCACTGGAACGTCTCTCTTGCCACGTTTGTGAAGATGTATGTCGCAATTGCCACGTTAA
>CBVK0101782771.1:0-26681 GCA_900067695.1 Picea abies
CAGGCCACTAAGTCTCCTCATCACCTCTCTAAGAGGTGGGGAACATTACACTAATAGAGAAATCAATGAGATAGTTAAATATTTTCTGCTAGACATGAATGGACTTAGCACAAAGGTGGATTTGAACATCATTCCATTAGGTTCATATGATTTCCTAATTGGCATGGATTGGTTAGAAAAACATTGATGTCCTAGAATGTTACAATAAGACAATCACTTTTCTTGATGAAGAAGAGAATCAAGGCAAGGTTTAAGGCATTCTAAGAGTTGTAGTTGTTAGAGAGATTTCAGTTATGCAGTTGAAAAAGAGCTTCAGGAAGGGAAGTCATATTTTTGCATCCCATATGGAAGATGCAACTAGAGAAAAAGTGGCAAACATTGAAGACCATCCGGTTTTAAGGGATTTTGAAGATGTTTATGGAGAGATACCAGGAATGACACCAAAGAGAGACATTGATTTCTCTATTGATTTCATGTCAAGAGATACCCAGTGTCCAAGACACCATACAGGATGGGCACACCAAAGTTTAAAGAGTTATAGATGCAACTTGAAGAGATTTTGAAGAAGGGGTATATACGCTCAAGTGTATCACCTTGGGGTGCTCCAATTTTTTTGGTGAAGAATAAAGATGGAACCTTAAGGCTATGTATTGATTTCATACATCTAAACAAGGTCACCATAAATAAATACCCTTTGCCAAGGATTGATGATTTATTATATCATTTGAAGGGTGCACGAATATTTTCCAAGATTGACTTGAGATTAGGTTATCATCAAGTGACGATAAAGGAAGAACACATTAGCAAGACAACATTCAGGACAATATATGGGCATTATGAACTCCCGGTAGTGACATTTGGACTATCAAATGCCCCATCTATTTTTATGTGCTTGATGAATGGAGTGTTCAAGGAATACCTAGACAAGTTTGTAATTGTGTTCCTAGATGATATATGTATCTACTCTAATTCATACGAGGAACATGAGAAACATTTAAGAATGGTGTTGCAATTTTTAAGAGAGCATAAGTTATATGTCAAGATAAGTAAGTGCATCATTTATCAAAAGAAGATTCACTACTTAGGGCATATAATTTCAGCAGAAGGGATAGTATTTGATCCTGAGAAGATAGATGCTATTAGAGGATGGCTAGTGCTAAGAAATTTGACAGAGGTCAAATTAGTCATTGATCTTTCTGGTTATTACTGAAGATTCATAAAAGGATTCTTAAACATTGATTGCAAGCCCAATCACTTTGTTGTAAAAGAAGGGAGTGAAATTTGAATGGACTCCCAAGTGTGAAGAGAGCTTTCAACAGTTAAAAGACATCTTGACAAGAATGAAAATATTGAAGATTGTAGATACTGATGAATATTTTGTTATGTGCATTGATGCATGTAAGGAGGGGCCCAGTGGAGTCCTTACACAAAAGGATTATGCAGTATGTTATGAATCCATAAAAATAAAAGAGCATGAGAAGAATTATGCTACCCATGACCTAGAACTAGCAACCATTGTACATGCATTAAAAATGTGGAGACATTACCTCATGGAGAGAAAATTTGAGCAAGGAAAAACCATTGTAGTCTGAAACATTTGTTTGCAGAACCAACACTAAATGTCAGAGAAACTAGACAGCTTGAATTTCTTAATGAATATGACTTTGAAATTAAGCACATTAAAGGGAAGGAGAATCAAGTGATTGATGCACTCAGCAGGACAGTACATGAGATTCATATTGCAGCCATTAGCATGTACAGAATTTATCTGAAAGATAAAATTATTGCAATGGAAAATTCATATCAACACTATTTGAAAATAAAATAAATATTACAGCAAGGTAATTTTCAGCAGAAATTTAATTATTATGAGCTAAAGGAAGATGTAATTCTCATGTACAAAGGAAAAGTATATGTGTCAAATTCCAATGAGCTGAAAAATGCAGTGCTAATGGAATTGCACAATGTGCCATATGTTGAGCACCCATGATATCAAAAGACAATTGCAGTTGTAAGAAGCCAATATTTTTGGCCTGCAATGAAGAAAGAAGTGGCTAATTATATATCCATATGTCTAGAGTATTAGAAGGTGAAAAGTGAGCATAAAAATCCAATCAAGTCATTGCAGCCATCGCTCATTCCATAATGGAAGTGGGAAGTTGTAATAGTGGATTTTATTACAAATCTACCTATAACAGTGAAGCAACATGATTCCATCATGGTGGTGGTGGATAAATTAAATAAGGTAGCACATTTTATTCCATTGAAGACTACACACAAAGGTAACAAATATTGTAGATATCTACATGAAGAAGTTTCTAGGCTACATGGATTGCCTAAGGAAATTGTTTCAGACAAAGAACCAAAGTTTACATCCAAATTTTGGAAGGGTTTGTTCAAAGGCTTTAGAAAAAATTTAAATCTCACTACACGTATCACCCAAAGTCAGATGGGAAAACAAACAGGACTAATATAATAACTGAGGACATGCTCAAAATGTATGTGATGGACCAACCATCTAAGTGGGAATATTATATCCATTTAGTTGAATTTTCTTACAATAATGGGTATCAGGCTTCACTAAAAAAGAGTTTATTTCAAGCATTGTATGGCAGAAACACACCGGTGAGTTAGGATAATCCAACAGACAGAGCAATTGTTGGTCCATATTTTTTGAAGGAAATGGAAGAGAAAATGGAAAATATCAAGTAGAATTTAAAGGCTTCCCGGGATAGGCAGAAAAGCTACGCGGATAAGAACATAGTTTTTAGATATTTTAAAGTGGATGAACATGTGTTTTTAAAAGTGAACGTGAAAGAAGTCCACTAAGATTAAGAAACTTCCCAAAGTTGGCAGCGAGATATTGTGGACCTTTTGAAATATTAAAAAATATAGGGCTAGTTGCATACATGTTAGCATTACCTGTGTCCATGAGAGTGCATAATGTATTTCATCTGTCATTATTAAATAAATGTGTACCTAACCCTAACCACATGATTAATTAGACTGTGATCCAAGTGGAGCAAGAAGCGGATTTCCGGGTTGAACCAGTATAAATCCTAGACCAAAACATCAAAGTGCTCAGGAAAAAATCCATAGGGTTGGTAAAGGTTCGATGGAATTTCTATAGTATTGAATATGCTACACGGGAGCATGAAGAAAATATGCGAGAAGAATACCCACAAATGCTTTACAATTTTGAAGAAAACAAAACATAAGAATGCAAGAATCCATTTTGAGCAGCTAAGAGTTTTGGAACCGCATCTCAAAGTCCTAGCCAACTTGTGTTAGGGGACCTGATAAAAAAATGGCATGTTCCTTAGGTTATCCCTGATAAATGAATGGTGCATTCCTTGGAGTAGCGAGTTGAGAGGAATATGAGATTTTGGTTGGAACTGTTGTTGGAGTTGTAAAATTTCATAATTTTATTTCTTAAAGTATTGTGATGTAATTTGTATATGTATATTGGCATAGTATGTACCAAGGATGGTGCACAATTGTAAGGGAAGTGGAATGTAACATCCCCTCTATAATCCACAGTTTAATTAATTTTTAATGTAGATATAATGTGTGGCTACGGCCAAGCGATGCATATGCGAAATGTATTTATAAATTTTAATAATAATATGTGATGTTAGCTGCTAGGGGATACATATAGAGATGGGGGATCAATTTATTCACAAGAGAGGGGAGGGCCTAGGATAATTCTTAAGAGAGGGGTCCAAGGGAGTTACCCATGTCTATTAATTCCACCCACATTCCTAAATTTCACTATGATTATCAATTAAAATCTATTTTTTTTATTGAGTGTACCCAAAGCCAATCATTGAATTCATGTAAAAGGGTGGGTGTGAGAAGTCACATCCCATATTTATTAGGAACATAGGGTTTGAGTACAATTATCTTGGGGAAGTGTGTGAGTCAAGAAAGGAAGCCAAAGGAAAGGAAATTTGTATGGGCAGATACAACAGTTTTGGACAGTCAAGTACTTTTTGCATGAACAACAAGAGGAGAGCATAAAAAAAGAGATTGAAGCTGGAGAATCCATGGAAGGCAGATTCTAGAGCATGTTGGAGTGAATTTTGATCGTTTTGGAGCTGAAGATTGAATAAACAAATTTTCAAGCATGAAGAGTGAACTCTAGTGTGAATTGCACTGTAACAATAAATGTTTATTGTTGTTTATTGGTAGTTTTCCTAGCAGCAAGATCCCTTGAGTTCCCAACAAAGAGATCTGTAGTTACTAGTGTCAGAGAGACCCTAGTAAACAAATGAGATGGTCGAGGGACCGATATTGGTGAAGGGGTACATTCCTTGGGTTGGGAAAGTTGAGAGGAAGAGATCTGGTGGAATATCGGGATAGTTGTAGGAGAATACAAGTGGGTTGTGGAAATTTTTGAGGTATGACTGGACAATGAGAGACCACCATATTTTGTGGATTTCTAGCCCTAGATTAGGGGTGCCTTGTTGTTGATATTTGGACCAAAAAGTATATGGTTGAGTGGAACTTCCATCCCAAGTAGTTGGTTGCACAACTATTTTAAAAGATAAGTGTTTTATCTCATTATTGTGTTATTTTGTGTGTCTAATTCTTGTGTTGTTACTCAATGTATGAGAATGGTTTACATGTTGTTGTGTGAGTTATTAGTTGCATTCATGATTTTTTAAAATGTTTTAGATGCATTTATTAAATGGTATCAAATAATAATTATATTTGTATGTAATTAGTAGTTGATAAGCTACAAGAAATCAGTTAGAGGAAATTTTTTATTTTTATGAGTATTTCGTACGTAATGGACCTCAGCTAGGTTGGGGAACGTTACATCCATATTCCATCCAATCCCATGACTGACACCCAATTTGGAATTTTCAAACTTCAATATGATTTCTTTACTGGAACCATATAGTTAGGCCTAGTTTGACTAGACAAAAAACCTAACTCATATAGAATGTAACCCAAAAAGTATGGCGAACCAAAGTCTAAAATTTTCATCTCAGATACTTATATGTTTCTTCTTTATAACCCCACAAGTCCCATGCCAGTATAATATTTAAAAAAAAAATAGAGGAAATGGTAAGATGACTCATTTGAAGGATCCAAACCTAGGACCATCCACTCTAATACCATATGTTATGATTCAAATAAACCAGTAAGCATAAAAAAACACCAATGTCAATAATCTCACACCTAGAATAAGTGAGTGAGTGAATAATAAGCCTCGTTTAGGGGGAAACTTACAATTACAAGATATCCAAATGCACAACATGAGATGACTATTCAAATGAGTCTTCTTTATTTATAAATAGGAGATAAAAAAACATAAAGTATCTTACATTGTGGGCCAAACCAATTATAACTAATATAGGAGGGCGTCGCTTGGAAATCAAGTGCCACATACTCATTGATTACCAACTTATAATAGTTTATGAGCTAACTTGAATTGTATGATCTATTTTTCTTTGTTCTCTACCTTCCTAAATAAATGATTGTTGAAAAAGAAAAGAATTATTACATAATATAATGGTTCGTGTCAATTCACTTGCACTTCCTTTATTTTGGTCGTGAATTGAATTCCATCACTTGAATTGATTCCCTTCTATAATATTGATTTTTTTTTCAGAGAAGCTGAACAAATTGAAATTCCCTTGATGTTGGGGTAGATTTTATGACAGGCTTGTCAATTGGGTTAGCTCAGCTAGTTGGGAGGAATGTTTGTTATCCTCCCCACCCAAGTTCAATATGTTGAGCTCTTATTGAGTATATTCATGTAAGGGTTTACCCTGGGTACCATCCTTGAAAGAAGGGGAAGTACTCAAGGGTTTTCCATAGGATTTGTAACCTAGAAAAAAAAAGATCCAGTGGTAGGGTAGGTTCATAGATGAGGGAATAGACTTTGTGATCAAAATATTTTTCCCACAAACAATGAGGTCTCATACATCAATTTGACATATAGCTACATCATGATATGAAATTGCAATATTATTATTATTATTATTATGAATGAGGGTTAAGATGCAAACAAGAAAAAAATAAATGACAATAAGTACCAGATAGTTTTGAGCATTGAATAATTCATGGATGAATCAACCTTTTAAGCTTTGAACATTGTTGAGAACAATTCAAAATGAGCAGCATTTTCAGTCTTTGTAGCTCCTTCGATGGCTTGTGGAAAATAAGTATGAATTTTTAATAGTTCTGTGCATGTGATTACAAACCAATTTTGTGGTCAATGCAATTTCTAGCGTGGTTTTGTCTTGATCATTGTACCTACAATGTTAGGCCATTGTTGTGGTCCCATGTAGTTTTATGGTTGTAAAAATGTAGTTTATTATGTCCTTAAGCCACCGACATTGTATATATAAGTACTATTTTCCCCCTTTGAGAGGATGGGTGAGTTCTAAAGTATATACCAATGTTACGAAGGAGCACTCCAAGGGTTCCTCTCTCACTCCAAAGATAACAGTAGCATCATCTGCTCATTGCATGCCTAAGCATGCTTCAGGATAATTTTGGGAGCATGCTCCAAGGACTACTCATGCACACACCTAGGACCACACACACACATATGAACCACTCTTAGCATCACTCTACTCCCACTATTTCCCTAGGAAGGACTGCTCCTTACTCATACTCCCTCACAACACTAGTATAGACTATAATCTATATTGATTTCTAGCTTCAAGCTAATAGAGAGTTTTCCACTTATTTTTGTTTTATTAATATGATTAATTATAGTTTATTGATCTTTCTATTTTTTGTATGCGCCATTTATGTTGATATTTGGCACAATGATGTCAACAATTGTGTGATATCCAGATGTGTAATACCCTAGTTTTGGACCCTTAGATTAGCAATGTATTTTTGTTTATGTGATGAAAGGGTCAGAGAACCTAGCAGTGTAATACTTTGAATAATAATAATAATAATAAATGCATCACCAATTGCATATGAATAAGGATAGAGTCATAGGGGCAATGATTCCACAAAAAAGGGGGTTAAAGGGGCTAATCAAAATTATAATATTTTTATCAAACCCATCTAAGAATTAGTTGGAAAAGTGGTTACATGAGCTTCTTAGGGGAGCCATGTCACTACAACAAATCCCTGTGATTTGCTCCCTTTTTTGCTTCCAAAGATTTTTTTAGTGTATTTTTCTCCAATGTTTTGAAAAAATCGGTGCTATTTATCGGGATGGCGCTATTTCTAGCATTTTTTGTGCCAACCAAAATATGTATGCACTAAATAGGTGTTAATAGCACCGGAAATAATGTTGGATTTAGCATTGGATTTACCGTCGGATTTAGCATCAGATGTTCCTAAATAGTTAATTAGTTGAGGTGTTGGGGGTTAATTGGATAGGGGCTTTGAGGATTATGGGATTTAGGGATTTGGGCTACATGGATTAGGGGTTAGGGTTTAAGGGATTAAGGGTCAAGAGCTAAGGGATTTGGAACTTATGGTTTAGGTAGTTTAATGGTTACTGGCTTAGGGATTATGGCCTAGGGGATTAATGTTTAAGTGCTTAGGGCATAGGGGTTTATGGATTAAGGAATTAGGGATTAGGGTTTAAGTGTTTAGGGTCAATGGATTAGGGGTTAGGGGATTTAGGGATTTTGTGTTAAGGGATTAGTGATTAACTAAGGTTGAGGGCTTAAGGGTTTATGGATTAGGGCTTAAGGCTATAAGGGTCAATGACTTAGGGGTTAGGGAATTTAGGGCTTTGTCGAAACTCTCTTTAAATTTCATGGAACACATTCCAACATGCCCATCACCAATGGCATCCACTGATGTCACACGGTGAGCAGTGAATGGGGCCAACATTGAAATTTCTTCAAACGGTTCTTGTATGCATTGAAATTTGACATGGTTAGACTAGACACATGCCTTGATGGTATGAGAGGTTTTTAAGACTCAAGTATGCCTGATGTCCTTGCATAATATTTGAGATCGTCCATTTTTGCATCAACATTCATCATGTAGTCTCATTATCATCATTCATCATTCACATCTATGTAATGTTTTTTGAAACTCTCTTGAAATTTCATGGAATGTATTCCAACACGCCCATCACCAATGTCATCCACCAATGTTGCATGGTGAAAAGTGAATGGGGCCAATGTTGAAATTTCTTCAAATTGTTCCTACATGCGTTGAAATTTGACATGGTTAGACTAGACAGATGCCTTAATGATATGCATGGGTCTCAAGATTGAAGGATATTGCCTGTCGTCCTCTCATAACCTTTGAGATCATCCACGTTTGCATCAACATTTATCATGTAGTCTCCTTGTCATCATTCATCGTAATTCCCATCTATGGAATATTTTTCGAAAATCTCTCAAAATTTCATGGAACGTCTTCGACCAATAGGCCCATCACCAATGTCATCCATCAACGTCACACAGTGACCAATGAATGGGGTGAACATTGAAATTTCTTCAAATTGAACCTGTATGCATCGAAATTTGACATGGTTACAGTAGACACATGCCTTGATGGTATGCAAGGGTTTTAAGACTCAAGGATGCCTGATGTCCTTGCATAATATTTGACATCATCCATGTTTGCATCAATGTTCATCATGCAGTCTCATTATCATTATTCCTCATTCCCATCTATAGAATATTTGTCAAAACTCTCTTGAAATGTCATGGAACTTCTTCCAACATGCCCATCACCAATGTCATCCATCGATGTCGCATGGTGAGTAGTGAATGGTGTCAACATTGAAATTTCTTCAAATTGTGCATGTATGCGTCAAAATTTGACATGGTTATATGAGACACATGCCTTGACAGTATGTGATGGTTTCAAGAGTCAAGGATTCCTGACATACCCGCATAATAATCAACATCATCCATGTTTGCATGAAACAACTTCATTATGCGGTCTCATTTTCATCATTTGTCATTCCCATCTACATAATCTTGGTTGGAACTCTCTTGAAATTTCGTGGAATGTCTTCCAACACGACCATCTGCAATGTCATCAACCGACTCAACATTGTGAGCAGTGAATGGGGCCAACGTTGAAATTTCTTCAAAATGTGATGGTATGCATTGAAATTTTACATGGTTAGACTAGGTGAATGCATTGGCGGTATGGGAGGGTTTTAAGACTCAGTGAAATCATTGAGAATGAATATTCATGTTTTGATATGAAATAGGAAACTAAAATTGAGCTTTAATTTATTAATAATTCTAAGTGATTAAAATCTTTTATTTTGTTTAATTATTTTATGTTTAGTTCATCATAAAACTTAATAAAACATTATGCCCAACATTAAAATGTAAACAATATAAAAATAATGAAGTGAACAAATTTGCATATTCAAATCATTGTGAGATATGTGCATTAATATTTTATTAATTTTTTTGTCTTCATGAACATGTGTTGATACAAAATGAATGGAAGAAGCATCCAAGTAATCCTATTTTTTCTGCCAACAATTCATACCATATCTTGAACACTTTAAGGATATTTCAATAGGTAATTTGTATTTACACAAATAATATTGAACCATTTCAAAGTTTAGGCCATAAGAATTGTCATTTTTTAAACATGGATTACAAATAACTCTGAAAATTTAGAAGTCTTGGTCATTAACATCATTGTCTACAACAGTGTAAACTAGTGTATCATTGCCAATGTTCATATAATATTTCAAGTATTTAATATTATCATCATCCTCATCTTGACCTGCATCATCTTCATCATCATTGAAATTTGACTGTAGACCATCCATATTATTACCAGATGTATTTGGATCATCATTTTCTATACCATCCATATTGTTGTCTTCCATAACATCATCTAACTCTGGATTTTTGTCTTCTTGTGCCTAAACATAACCATCTTCAGCATCATCATGGATGTCAATTTCTTCAATATTCTCTAATCCCTACCTCTCATTTTGTTGGCCATCATTGTTTTGATCAATATCCACCAATGCATCATCAAATGCATGCCTTAATCTTGGATCATAATGTATGACAAACATCCATTTTCGGTCCAAAATATCTTCATAGAAAAATACATGCACATGAACAAGTCCATACATATATTAGACATATGTTATAACAATTTTATTGATTATAAATAAACACATGTATATATTTTCAATA
Organism: Picea abies; assembly: GCA_900067695.1. Lineage (NCBI taxonomy): Eukaryota > Viridiplantae > Streptophyta > Pinopsida > Pinales > Pinaceae > Picea > Picea abies. The sequence continues at coordinate 10,125 of CBVK0101782771.1, forward strand.
AAAAATGTATTAATAGATTATTGATTATTATCGCTTCTTGTTTGAGTTAAAGAAATACTTGCTCACAATGAATTGGTAGAACATAAGGCTCCTTATCCTTCTATAGGAACCTTGATAAATATATAGAAAACAATCCACTATGGGTATCATATCTTTGTGTCCTCTCAAATTCTTCATACCATCTACACTTAAAAATACAACATTTAAAATAGTGGTAATCCAACTCAATAATTTCTTGTATTTTCCTAACATATTGTAGATTTAATTCAATAATATTCTTATCTTTTGAGCTTGATCGACTGAATTTCTTGAAGTCAACCATGATGCCACAATCGAAGGATTGTCTCTTTACATCTACAAGTTCTACACGATAATGTTGACCATATGCCCACATTGTTGGATATTTCCTTGCCTGTGAAAGACCATTTATTTTGGTTAAAACAAATATAATGATGAATATTAAAATAGTTAATAGTGTCAAAATTGTAAGGAAACAACATTTTGTAAAATTCCAATTGTACCTTTCATTCACATCCTTTAGACATGTTGATTTCATCTTCTATTATGTTTGAATATATACTTGCATCTTCTCTTTCATTTTGAATTTGTTCATTAACCCATTCTAGTGTGCAGTCTTTTCCCCATTCCCCTTGCAGATCAATAGGAAATGGGGTATTCCTTCGGTTAGATCTCTTAAATTGTCTCATTGATTCTAACACGTCTTCTCTCTTTTTATCATACAAATCAATCCATTTGTTCATAAAGTCCACGTGGTACAGAATGAATTTTTCGAGTATAGCCCTTTCATCTACACCTATTACATGTCAACATGTTTATTTCAAACTCCAAAGGCCATTTTGTTAATTTAACAAATAAACTACGGAGTAAATTAATAATTGCAATAAAAACAACCACAATGATAATAATTTTACTTACTAATTTCTACTTGAACACCATTAGATTGTGGTTTTTCTCCATAGCATTGCCAATACCAATATCAATACCATTGCATTTCCAATACCAATACCATTGCATTGCATTGTCAATACCAATACCATTACATTGCCAATACCATTGCATGTCAATGCCGATACCATTGCATACTAATGCATAATAAATACTATTTCCAATACCATTGCATACCATTGTAAATACCATTTCATACCAATACCATTGCATACCATTGTTAATTGTTGTCCCTTGACCAAGTTTTGAGGATTCTTGGTCATGTTTGACCTAATTTTGGGACTTTGATAGGCTGTCGAAGGTGGAGCACAAGACAAAGCGGAGATCGCGGGATCTCATCCCATTTTAGGGCCTTTTTTGGGATTTGGGATTATGTAATGGGTATGGGATGTCGTCCCGTGGGTTTACCCATGTTTAGGCCTATTTTGTAATGTATAAATAAGTAGCTAGGCAATGTAAGAGAGGGACTGAAAGACCTAGTAGGCCAGAGTGCTAAGTGCTAGAGATGGATATATATGATCAAGAGTTGTAAGTGCTTTGTGCATACTGTGTGAGGATTGCAAGGCTAGTGCAAGTAACTCTAAGAGACAGTGTGAAGTCTTGGTTCTATACCCTAGCTAGAAGAAGGAGGATCTGGTGGAGTGCGCACAGATATCCTATCTTCTGTGAAGTAGAACTTGGATGCTATGTGTCTGTAAGAAGCTTGACCAAAGATAATAAAGAAGAGAAAATTTGGTGGATGTAGCCTCGGGGTGGGGGTGAACCACGTACATGTTGTGTTTCTATACTTTGTGGGATGTATTGATGTGTTTATTTGTTTAGTGCTTTAATATACATGAATGATTTGTTGATGCTTAGTGCTTAATAGTATGGATGGATGTTAGATCTAACTTATGTTCACATGATTAGTGCTTAAATACCTTAGATCTGAATGAATACTATGATACTCTTTAATTAGGGTTTATCCGCGTTGTAACTAATACTAGATATTGATGAATGTTAACTGTTGACTACTCTGTTAAGTGTTAGAATCACAGATATGTGTCCCAACTAAGGTTGCAGACATCTGAGTCTTGCAACCACCCCTGCCTCTACCTCGGGTGAGACTTCATCTACTTTGCAAGTGTTGCCGAAAGGGTCGGTAGTTAGGGTTTTTTTGGTGCGTTGTTGTAGCGTTGAACCCTGGGTCTGCCCCTGTGCCAACAAATGGTTTCGTTGTTGGGACCTGAAACTGTGATTGCTGGGAACTGAGGAAAAAGAAGCTTTGTGCGAAGATCTAACCTGAAATTGTGAAAGCTCTGTGCATAGATCTATCAATCTAGTGCGCAGTATTCTACTTGATCTGTGAAGCTCTGTGCTAAGAAAAGAAGTTTGATCTAAAGAAAAGAGGTAAGATCTGAACGCGTTGTGCTCTGATAGAGGTAATAATAGTGAAAAGTTTTAGACCTGGAAGCTTTGTGCTCTCCTGAAGATAAGATTAGTGGAAATTTTTGTTTCTAAAGTATGGATCTAGGTATGTTTGATCAGATTTGTCCTAGCTTGAAAACTAGGTCATTGATAGAAGAAATAATATTTGATATGAGTAGATCTGATAAGAATAGTGAAAGATATGTTATACCTATGCATAGAGATAATGTTTGGACTAGCAAATGGATGCAGGATACTAGAAAGAATTTGTTGCAGGTTAGCTACCATGATCCTAGTGCGCAATACAGGAAAGGTTAGGGATCATTTAAGAGAGAGAGGATTAACCCTTTGTTAAAGTTGCAGAAGACCGGGACATTTGGTTAAGGAATGTCATGGTAGAAGACTTAGTTGCCTCTGTTGCAAAGCTATGGACCATGAAGTTTTGGATTTCCCTAGAATGATTTCTAAGGTTGAAAGGATGAATATGAGACAAGAAGACCATGAGAAAGGTCAAGCAACTGAGATTATGACAAAGCCCCAGAAAGAATATGAAAAAGTATTGCTACAAATGAGAGAAACCCTGAATGACCACTGACATATCAGCTTATCATAGATCTTCAAAGAAAAAGAGTGCATTGAAACAAGAATAGGAGACTTCAACATTGATTGTGTTTTGGATGAGGAAACACAGGTGAATATCATGACAGAAAGAAATTGGGAACTTTTAGGGGAGACTGTTATGATTCCTTCATTGGGAGGAATAGGATTATTTAAAGGAAAATTGATAACCCTATGTGGAAGACTTAGCTAGATATCTATGAGTGCTCATGGAACTTCAACAGAGGAAGAATTTGAAGTTGTTAAATTTATTGAGAACAACGCTCCATTTGCTATGTTACTAGAAAAACCTTGGATTGAAGGAGATCAGGCCAGAAAGAGAGAAGAAGAAGTCTTAGAACAAAAAAAGAAAGAGTTGAAATATTTCATGACTAGGAGGATCGCACACTTGATTGAAGAACAAGAGAACCGAGCAAAGCTATTTAAAACTAGAGACTTGGATGTCAAAGTGGGAAGAACACCAGAAGACCTACAAAAGACTGAAGTACCTCTTCCAGATACAAATGAAGTATTACCCCTTATTTCTAGGAAAGAATCTTACTAGTGCTAAGTTACTATGTCAAAAGAAGATAAGAATCAAAATGGAAAAAGGAATTCTGAGACGAAGCTCACTAGAAAGAAGGCTAGAAAACTAAGTAAGAAGAGAGCTAAGATCGAAAAGTCACAGAAGGTTCCAAAGGGAACATTGCAGAAGGAAAATTTTCAAAATTAGAACTTCGTTGGGATATCAAAAATGTGTCACATGGCACTTTGTCATGGTGAAGCAATATAGTCGTTGGGGACAGTATAACCGTTAGACCGACGGCCTGAACGGGTAGAAAGGCATTTATGGTCAGAAATTTCGCCACCAAACTATTGGGACTGCGCCATAACAGATAGAAATGTGTTAATGAAGGCTTCTCAACCATTGCAAGGGATTCATTGCCAAGTTATCTATGTATCCTATCACGCCATGCAACGAGAACACTTTTTCCAACCGTGACTATCTAATCTCGCAAAATAGTTGATTCCGCATAGTGTTCATCGTGTTATTTCCATCTATCCCATTACATTGTGCAAATACTCTTCAAATCTGAGATATCCAACCACGAGCGTGTATGTCCAAAGAACTTAGTGCACTTGAAGTATCTATGAAGGAAGTACTCATCGACCTCATGACTGAGAGATTCATGTTTGAAAGAGTGATGTATGTGGGTGCACAAGCATCATCGACGAGAGGAGTGCAAGCCTGTCTGTCAACTGCTCACGTAGCCAGACCGTCTCAACGATCAGTGAAAAAGTGAACCAAACACAGAGATGACCTATAAAATGTGAAGCTGATCCCGACCATATTGTCTGAATACATACCACCTATGGTCGGCACGGTAAGTCGAGATAGTGTGCCAAGAGACTTTGAGTACTCCATGGTTACTGTGTACCTCTTGAAGGGGATACGCGTAGTTCAAGCGTAGCAGGACAAGATCACAGCGTTGAAGTTCAGTGACTTCAACCTTAGATATCGTAAGAACTATAGTATGCTCGCCTCGTATAAATACCTAACCAAGATGAAGGGGAAGAACTCAAAGATAATCCCCCAACCATGGATGATGAACCTCATGTAGTCCACCCTATTGAATGTAATGAAAATCCCACACTTTGTAAGGCACCAAGAAGTCAACACCTGTGTCAAGCTATTTCTTTCATGTTACCATGGTGCCTACTTATGTCTATATTGTCGTATCACCGTCGATCTGACGTTGATCCATAGGATCATAGGATTAAGTATGCAAGGACCCAACCCGCAAGATTTCTATCCAGGAAAAGCCACAGATCGCGCACTAGCACAGAAGATCAAGGATACATACGGTGATGTTGAAAAGGGGATGTGAGGCTACAAGATAGCTTCCATCCAGAATGGCGCAGTGCGCCTAGCCTACCAGCTCATGGCCGAAAATTTAGTAAGGAATAATATACCTATGCAGGTCACAGGATTTGTCATTGACCTCACAGGTAAGTGTGTGGAAGGTCTACATATGAACTAGGAGAAGTACCTAGTTAATCACCCGAAACTCAATTTCCATGAAGCACAGGATCAGGGCTACGAATTTCACTTTAGCTAGCTCCTGATCCTCATCGTCTTTGTTACCTGGGAGATGCCAGAAGGTGCAACCTTCCCAGATATTAAACCATTCGAGCCGCTTGCTGTGAATTTCACCACACTCTGTTACTCGAGTGATATGAAAAAACAATGGCAGTCGAACATTCTTTTTCACACCTATTACCTCCAGTTGAAGAGAGCCATCGAAGTTGAACCTCGCATGACTCCAAACACCCTATAGAGGTTTCGACCCATGATGAAGTTCTACGCAGATCGACACTTCATCTACCTTATAGCATGAGCCGATGAACATAAGGAGTAGCTTCAGTCGTACTACAAACTCATGGAAGAGGACCTTGAGGATATCACTAAGGACTGGTCGAAAAACCTCCTTATTCCAGAAAACCCTACAGAGATGTCTGACCCTGACAGCTGAGAGACCATGCATAGAGAATAGGATACACCCAGACCTAGCAGAATGAAGAAGACTGAAGAGGTCCAAGATTTAAGTAGTGCCTCAGGAAAGACTTCTTCAGTATCACCTAACCGAGGGGGTGATGAAGAAGTAGAAGAAATAAATGGAAAAGGAGTTGAACAGAAGCTAGGTGAAGTAACACCGCCTAGAGACGAGGTTGATCCCCTGAAGAAGAGGAAGGTTTCTCCCTTGAAACCTTCTTCTCGAAAGAAACCAAAAGCCATCATGAGCAAGATGAAGATTGTGCTCACTACCAATGATTTTGACTTCATCATAGCAGCCCTAAATGACGCTTCACTGGAAATTGTGGAGAAACAAGAAGCTAAGCAAGAGGAAATGTACGACATAATTAAGGTCGAATTTTGAGGGGTACAGAAATCCCTTCAGTCCAGTCGCGTAGTGCCCACTATGCCCCTGCCTTTAGGAGAACCATAGTTGGGCGATGTGCCAGCCCAACTCCGTCGACTAGCTGATGCAGTCGAAGCTCGCCTTCATCGCACACAAGAAGAGACAGAACAAGCCACCCAGGATTTGAAGCAATATCAAGGATTACTCACAAAACAATGCAGATTTGTAGAACATGAGAAGGTTTCTCTCAGGCCAAGTTTGAAGAAGATAAAGCCCAGATGCAACAGGAAAAAGAACAATTGCTCGCAGAGCAACTCGAAGTGAAAGAAGCAGTCAACAGAGCCCTCCACTCTGTGACAAGATTATAACCACAGGAAAAAGACCGAGTCACGCATCAAGTAGAGCATCTCACAGAAGCTATCTAGCAGCTACAGCAATGAATAGCAGACTTAGAGATTCGCACCATACCCAACACCCCGCAAGATGTAAGGGATCAAAGAGAAGAAATTGCTCGAAGAGCAGTTGAAAGAATCAAATTCCTTGTCCTAGAATGCAAGAAACTAAGTAATCGCAGTGCCCATATGTATGAGTGACTCACTGAGAATCTAGAATTGAAGGCACTGGACTCACAACTACAGGAAGCGAAGCAGCAAGCAGAGACAATACAAGCGCAGTTGAAGCCCCTATCAGCTGTGGAAAGAATGAAGTGATCCCAAGAGTAGCGCACTACCTAGCGGTAGGTCCACACTATTCAGAGCAGAGTTATGGAAGTAAATCAGAGGCTCCAACCTGTACAGGATGAGTTTTACCAACTGTTCACAGAGATCGAAGGTCGAGGATCGGAACTGGAGCAAGTCGTCATCGTAGCTAAACAACACCTATAGGGACTTGTCAACGAAGCAGTCATACAAGAGTTCATTGAACAAGAGGTTGTGGCACAGCAACAAGTCGAAGCAGCTCGAGCCAAGCTCAAGGATTTTGAAGAAGAACTAGTCAGATCAGAGTGACTCGAGATGAGTCACAGGTGAGTGTTGGGGGCTTTTTGGCCCTTAACCAAGTTTTGAGGATTCTTAGTCATGTTTGACCTAATTTTTGGACTTCGACAGGCTATAGAAGGCAGAGCGCAAGGCAAAGCAAAGATCACGGGATCTTGACCCCTTTTAGGTCCATTTTTGGGATTCGAGATTATGTAATGGGTATGGGATTTCATCCCATGGGTTTACCCATGTTTAGGCCTATTTTGTAATGTATAAATAAGTAGCTAGGCAATGTAAGAGAGAGACCGAAATACCTAGTAGGCCAGAGTGCTAAGTGCTAGAGCTAGATCTATGTGATAAATAGTTGTAAGTGCTCTATGCATATTGTGTGAGGCTTGCAAGGATAGTGCAAGTAACTATAAGAGACTATGTGAAGGCTTGGTGCTATACCCTAGCTAAAAGAAGGAGGATCTGGTGGAGTGCACGCAGATCTCTTATCTTCTGTGGAGTATAACTTGGATGCTATGTGCCTGTAAGAAGCTTGACCAAATATAATAAAGAAGAGAAAAGTTGGTGGACGTAGACCCAGGGTGGGGGTGAACCACGTACATGATGTGTTGCTATGCTTTGTGCGGTGTATTGATGTGTTTATTTTCTTAGTGCTTTAATATAGATGAATGATATGTTGATTCTTGGTGCTTAATAGTATGGATGGATGTTAGTTCTGACTTATGTACACATGCTTAGTGCTTAAATACCTTAGATCTAAATGAATATTGTGATACTCTATAATTAGAGTTTATATGCATTGTAACTAAGACTGGATATTGATGAATGTTAATTGTTGAGTGCTTTGTTAAGTGTTAGAATCACAGATCTATGTCCTAGCTAAGGTTGTAGACATCTGAGTCCTGCAACTACCCCTACCTCTACCTCGAGTGAGACTTCATCTGCTTCTCAGGTGTTGCCGAAAGGGCCGGTAGTTAGGGTTTTGTTGGTGCATTGTTGTAGCGTTGAACCCTGGGTCTTCCCCTGTGCCAACACTAATACCATTGCATGCCAATGCCAATACCTTACATTGTTAATACCAATATCGATACCATTGCCAATACCATTTCCAATACCAATACCAATACCAATACCAATAACAATACCATTACATTGTCAATACCAATACCAATACCAATGCCAATATTAATGCATACCAATGTCAATACCAATGCATAATAAATAATATTGCCAATACCATTGCATATCATTGCCTATACCATTGCATTACCAATACCAATACCATTGCATTACTAATACCAATACCAATACCAATATCATTGCATTTCCAATACCAATACTAATACCAATATGCATTACCAATACCAATACTAATATGCATTGCCAATACCAATACCATTGCAATGTGAATACCAATACCAATACTGATATGCATTACTAATACCAATATCAATACCAATGTTATAACCCTATAATTCATAGTATCATTTGGTGACTGGAAATTTTTTTCACTCTGGGTGTATTTTGGTTTGCAAATAATATTTCATTTCTGCAAATTATTTTCAAGGAAAGGAAAAGAAAAGAAAATTCATGATATTTGATGCTGAGTGGTGTTTCCTAACCCCATGGAGACAAAAGTAAGGGAAACAGCACACAAAACCCACAAAAGCACTAAGCCTAAGTTTTTGTTGCATTCGTGCCTGGAGGATAAATAATGCTCTTAGATCGATGCTCAATCTAGCGACGCATAGATCAATGGCTGACAGTGGATTCTGGACCCCGGATTTTTCCGGCGGGCCCTATCCCAACTTGTCATCCATCCATTGCACCAGGCCTCCTCCACTCCATGCTACATCCTTCATCCATGCTGCACCTGTCAGTTCCTCACCCTTCATTCCTTCACCCCTTCGCCAATCTTACCCCTCCATGAATAAACAAACTCAGGATAAAACCATTAAGTTAATAGTTATGATTAAACTTGTTAATAATAAATTAATTAATAATTGAGTTAGCATGTTAGTAATTAATCAATTGTTAATTAATTAAATTAATAATTAGGTTAGAGTTGGATTAAATAAAACACAAATCAAACATAATAAAATACAAACAAAATAAAAAACATATATTAACAAAACATATAAATAAACAATTAAAACAAAAACGTATAAAAGCATATAACAAAAATAAAACAATAAAAACAATAATAAAAAATATTAAAAAGCAAAAAGTTAAAGACATAAAAAATCAAAAAACATGTTATCCTAAGTCTACCCACCCAAACACCCTATACACTCTCATTCACATCAAACAAATAAATTGACAGATGTAATTTTTTTCGGACCCCCCCTCTCCATCCGAAGTTTAACGAGAGGGGGGGTCCGGAATAGTTGTTTTCCATAAACCACCCTTGTACAGGTGTCGCCCTCACATGCCAATGGATCCCCCCAAAAAAAACTTCTTACCACCTCAGGGGGGGTTTGGAATACCACTCATCACAAAAAAAACTGCTTTTCTCATTTTTCGCCCATTTTTGCATGTTCAGCATGTCATCTTCCGAAGCCTATTCCAGGCAAACGAAAGAGAATTTTAAGAAACTGAGAGATTTTTTTATCCATAACGGGATGAAGAACAAAAACCTCTCTCATTTTGTTCACAGGTTCCACGAGTAGAGAGAATCGAAGCCATCTTCGAGGCCCTTTTTTCCATATTTTCATTTTTCTGTTACAGTCCTGATTTTGCGGGAGCTGTTACAGCGAGCTGGAGGAAACTTTGGCAAAACCGAAGGATGTTTTTGTCGATAACATGCCCATATCCAATAAACTCTTTCATTTTTTTCCCAGGTTTCAGCATTGAAGAGAAAAAGATGTATGTTTAGGCCCGTCTTTCATGGCGGACAGTTCCAGATTTTGGGGGATTTGTGGCTATTTTTGGTCGAGGCGATTAAAACCAACTCATACAAATTGTTGGGGGATCTCCCCTATTTATTCAGACATTATTTTTAATGTAAATTTGTTGATCTCACGCCCAAGCAGGTTGGGAGCACTATAACTTCTATCAAGAGATTTTCCAGAAATATAAAGAAACGTTTCACAAGATTCATGTATGTTAGCTATTGGTGAAGTTTTTCCCTCGTCGTTGAATGTGTATCTGCCTTTGTTATCATTTTTTTGTCTATCTAATCTTTTAAAAGGAAATAAAGTTACAATATTTATCTGTGCATACCCTATTTTCTGACTTTTAAAAAATCTAAATGTTTGTCTTCTGATGTTGTGGTGAAGAAATTTTTAAATGCTTCTTTACTGTGATTGATAATCTCACCTTTCCTGCTAATCCATCGCTTATTCCCAAAGAATCCAATAGTTTCATTATCTCTCCTTGTGAAAAGACTTCTTATAAACTGTTATCTGATCTCTATCTTTATGAACAGACCCCATAGCCCAATGGAAGTGTGAAACCTTTTTTAGCCAATCTACAGAAAACTCAGAAACATATCATATTCTCCATAGCTAGCCTAAGATCAAATCTATAACAAAGATAAATTTGACAGAGATATCCCTCTCTAAGTCTTGGAGGGCTAGATCCTTGACTCAAAGCAGTTTTGATGTTGCCTCTGTGACTGCCTCCACAGCCTTGGGCAAATTACAGAGTGCTAACAACCAATATGCATTAATAATACCAATACCAATATGCATTGCCCATACCAATACCAATACCAATACCATTGTCAATATCATTGACAATACCAATTCCAATACCAATACCAATACCATTGCCAATACCAATACCATTGCATTGTCAATACCATTGCAACCAATGCATACCATTGCCAATACCATTGCATACCATTGCATGCCAATGCATAATAAATACCATTGCATACCAATGCATAATAAATACCATTTCCAATACCATCGTATACCAATACCATTGAATACCAATACCATTGAATACCATACCATATCATACCATTTCATACCATACCATTGCATATCATTTCATACCAATACCATACCATACTGTACCATACTGTACCATACAATTTCATACCAATACCATACCATACCATACTGTACCATAAAATTTCATACCAATACCATTGCATACCAATACCATACCATACCATTGCCAATTCATACCGTACAATGGCAAGGAAATGCATACCAATACCATTGCATACCATACCATACCATACCATAAAATGGAAAGGAAATGCATACCATACCATACCATGCCAATAACATTCCATACCATACCATACCATACCATACCATACCATTGCATACCAATGCATAATAAATACCATTGCCAATACCATTGCATACATTTCCATACCAATACTAATGCCATTGCATACCATTGCCAATACTAGTGCATACCATTGCATACCAATGCACAATAAAAACCATTGCATACCAATGCATAATAAATACCATTGCATACCAATGCATACCAATGCATAATAAATACCATTGCATACCAATGCATACCATTGCCAATACCAATGGATAATAAATGCCATTGCATACCATACCATTGCATACCAATACCATTGTGATGCAGGAGCATCGTAAGTCAGCATCCAAGTGAGCGTGAAAGCAAAAGTCAGTTGGGAAGAGTGCAGCACACATTTTCCATGTTTTGAAATGTTTTTTGAAAGATTGAGAAGCGGATATAAATGTAGTAGCTAGAATTGTACTTGCATTTATATCTAACTGTTGTAAACAGATCTTGAGCGATTCGCTCTCATCTGTAGAATGTAGAGGCATTTATGCGTAGTTAATGAAAGTAGGTAGATTTGAATATAGATTAGACAGTTTAGAGAGTAGGAGGGAAAACGACTATAGACACCCTCATCTTTTTATTATTGTAACATTAATTTGTATCATCAGAACATTAGCATAGAGAAGAAGGGGAAAGAGTTGTAGCAGAAAGTTGTAGAGGAAGAACCCATGTACAGGAGATTTGAATTAATATATGAAGCTTTGATTCAGACTCATGGTGTTATGATGCTTTCTGGGTATATATGTTGAATGGTATGCTTATAGATGTTTTATTCCCTCTGTCATGCATTTGTTGTTATGTTGTGTATGTGTGATTTCATGTTGAATGTTTGAAATCTAAGATAGAGAGAGAATGAGTTTCAATTGTTTCCCTTCCTGAGCGAGAAAATTTCCTGCAAGGAGTGCAGTGAAAATGTCTGTAAGGTGTTCATTGACAAGGCTCAGAGTTTATCTCTGAAAGCTCGGGAGAGATATCATTGTTCTCATTTCAATAGAAGTGCAAGTGCAAGCATAGAAGTTGTGCAAGGTGTGCGCAGGCTAGTCAAGAACTTAGGACTTATCAACCAAGGAGAAGGTGAAGGACTGTTGTTGTAGAAAGTGCACAGAGTCGGGAGATCAAATACTTAGGTGTATTTCCAAAGATTGCCACAAGGAGTGCGTGCAAGAGTCCCTTTTTTGAGACTCAAGTTTATAGGTAAAATCTTAGGAGGGATAACACCTTTGAATACTTCAAAGGGAGATCAAGGTCGAAGTCATCCAACATAAGTAAAGTTCAGAAGGGAGAACACCTGTGGTCTCGCAGAAGTCATAGAGTGAAACAGATTGTCAGAATTATCCATGGATAACTTGTGAAGTCACGAGGACCATAGGATCTTACAGAGATGTCAGGGGGTTAGAGACGGTGAAACCTATAACCTTAGGGTCTAGGATCAACGTGAGTCATTAATCATGTTTTGGGTAAACCGTTGGATCATTTCACGAATTCAAGGTTCGTGAGTTTGGAGGTGGAAGACCAAACTCTTGGAGTCATGAAGTTTCGAGTTGTGAGAAGCAGAGGAAGAAACCCAGACCGTTGGATCCAAGCACGGAAGAACCATTGGATCAGAGCCCCGCAGAGCTATCGTGTATCGGGAGCTCGAGGTTGAGAGGAATTGTTTTCAACAGTAGAAGTTGCAAAGTGGCAAGAGCCGAGAGCTCGTGTGCATCGAGGGGTCAATTCATAGTGCCCTATCGCATCTCGGGATTTTGCAAAGGGAGAGCACAAAGGGTCTACACTCCAACTCGCGAGATTGTGAGTTACGAGAAGCATAAAAGAAAAGTCAAATCACCGCTGACTATTGCATCTCGGGGTTTCATAGAAGAAGAGCACAAGAGCTCAATGTTTCGACTTGTGATATTGCGAGTTGCGAGAAGCATTAAAAGGGGAGTTAACTATCACCTCTCGGGGTTTCGCAAGGAGAGAGTACCAAGGTTCGACACTCCAACTCGCGAAGTTGTGAGTTGCAAGAGGAGCTATTACTTAAGCCCTAGCTGATGGTTACATGTGGAAGGTGCTGACAAGGAGAGGAGCCATACCTGTATCGCCATCTTGGGTATCGAGAGTTTGGAAAAACAAAATTGAGGGCCTTCGACTCGCGAACTTCCGAGTTGCAAGAGACGCCAATGTAAGGACCATATTTTTGGTTATGTAAGAAGTGTAAGGCTCACGCTTGGAGTTAATCTACATCAAACGAGCTTTACAAAGGACCTATGGATTTGCTGGACATTCCAGCAAAACAAAGAAGCTACTTCGGCACAAGGGAAATTGGAACGATCCTTAGCGGATCTCGGCCTGCGGGTTCGAGGGTCAATGCTAAAGTGGTATCAGAGCTTGAATCGTGTCCATATATTTCAGGCAGAGAAAAGAGAAGTTTTATAGCCATGCCGCTAAGGAGAAGAGACAGGCCAATGGCAATGCCTGATCCAGCAGTGGAAAGAGAAATGTGTGAACTATGTGCCAGGCTTGATGCCATGGAGACAGCACAAAGGCGCACAATTGATGTTGGAGATATCAGCGAAGCTGAGAGTGAAAATGAATTTGGACACGAAGGAGAAGAGGTCGCAGTCAAAGATGTTATGGATGAATTCCTATTTAGGGTTGTTGCAAGGATAGGTGCCAGGGAAAAAATGGACATTCCAGTATATGAAGGAAACCTGGATGTTGAAGAGCTTCTAGACTGGATTAGAGCTCTGGATAAATATTTTGACTATGAGGATGTCGAGGTAGACAAGAAAGTCAAACATGTTGTCACAAGGCTTAAAGGACTTGCATCATTATGGTGGGATGAACTGCAGGCTGACAAACGTTGCAAAGGCAAGCAGAAAATTAAGAGTTGGGATAGAATGGTTGCAAAGACGAAAGAAAAATTCATACCCAAGGACTATCAAATCACTCTATTTCGGAGAATGCAGAATTTGAGACAGAAGTTGATGTTAGTGAAAGAATACATTGAAGAGTTCTACAAGATAAACATCAAGGCAGGTCATCGAGAAAATGATGATGAAAAGGTTGCCAGGTACATGAATGGTCTGCGATATGACATTCAGGATGAGATCAGCATGATGATCATTCGAAATGTAGAGGATGCTTATCAGATGGCTCTGAAAGCTGAAGAAAAGATGAGCTGAAAATAAGGTCAAAGAGGCTGAGGTAGAAGTCAAGCCAGAGGCAAAGCAGTTGCCCAAGACAATACTCAAAAATCTAAAGAAGAGGGAAAGAAACCTCAACCTCAGACTAAGAGAGGTGGAAGCTCACAGAGAAGGCAGTATGCTGATAGAAATACTTTTCCTCGAGCCAGAGGAAGAGGAAGAGGCGGAGGTGGTGAAGTGAAATTCTTTGTCTGTGGGAAAAATAGACATAAATCTTATGAATGTCTAGATAGGAAGAAAGAAGGTGGTGAAACTCACATTGTCGAAGCACAAAGACAGAATGTTGAGGCAGAAGATGCTGAGGGCAGAAGATCTTTAATGATGAGGAAATTTCTCTTAGCGCCAGAGAAGGAGGCAGAGAACCCATCCCAAAGGAACATACTTTTTCGGACTACTTGCAAGACCAAAGATAGGGTATGAAAAGTCATCGTAGACAGTGGTAGCACAAATAATCTCGTTTCTACAGAGATGGTAGAAAAGATGGAGTTGGAGACTATTGAACATCCAAGCCCATATAGAGTTTTGTGGCTACAAAAAGGACATCAGGTAAATGTCACTAAACAGTGTTTAGTTGAATTTAAAATAGGATGATATAAGGATGAAATATTGTTTGATTTCATTCCCATGGATGTTTGTCATCTATTGCTGAGTAGACCATGGAAATATGAAAGAAATGTGATTCATGATGGAAGAAAGAACACATACACCCTAGAGAAGAATGGGAGAACTCACATGTTGCTGCCAATTAAGGATAAAGAAATGAAACTAGAGGTGAGAAACACTGTACTTCTCATGAGTGGGAAGGAACTTCTTAAGAAGGTTAAGAAGAAGGAAGACACACAATTCATTGTGGTAAGGAAGCCAAGAATTGTTTTGACCAGTACAAGAGTGGATGATTTACCAGAGGAAATTCAGAAGTTGCTGGAAGAGTTCGTTGATATAGTAGTGGATGAACTACCTTGTTTGTTGCCACTGATCAAGAGTATAAGTCATCATATTGATCTTATACCTAGAGCCATTTTACCAAAAAAAGAAGCGTACAGGTTGACACCACAGGAAAATGAAGAAGTCAAGAGACAAGTCCAGGATTTAATGGACAAAGGATTGGTTAGAGAAACCTTGGGTCCATGTGTTGTTCCAACAGTGCTCAGCCCAAAGAAAGATGGAGGCTGGAGGATGTGTATAGACTCAAGAGAAATCAACAAGATTACCATCAGATATAGATTTCCATGTCCAAGGATGGACGATTTGATGGATTGCTTGAGTGGAGCAAGATTCTTTTCAAAAATTGATTTGAAAAGCGGATATCATCAAATTCGTATGAGAGAAGGTGATGAATGGAAGACAGCATTCAAGACGAATGAAGGGATGTATGAGTGGCTTGTTATGCCATTTAGCTTAACAAATGCACCCAGTACTTTCATGATATTGATGAATGAAGTCCTGAAGGATTTCATAGGGTTGTATATCTTGATGATATACTGATTTTCAGCAAAAACAGAAACAGAACACTTGAAGCATTTAGCTACAGTGATGAGAAGATTACAGCAAGAGAAATTGCTGATCAATGTGAAGAAGTAATCATTTATGAGGACAGAGCTCATTTATTTGGGTTTTGTTATCTCTGCAAATGAGTTGAAGATGGATCTATAAAAAGTGAATGCAATTAAGAATTGGCCATCGTCGAAAGGTGTGTTTGAAGTTCGAAGATTCCATGGATTGCCTAGTTTCTACAGGAAATTCATCTGAAATTTCAATGGGATTAGTGCACCGATGATGGATACAGTGAAGAAAGGACATAAATCTTTTCATTGGACAGAAAAAGCAGAGAAAAGTTTCAACCTGCTAAAGAAGAAGATCACGGAGCAACCAATTTTGGTGTTGCCAGACTTTAGCAAGACGTTCTAGGTCAAGTGTGACACTAGTGGATTTGCAATTGGAGTGGTCTTGAGCCAAGATGATAGGTCGATCGCATATTTCAGCGAAAAACTGAATGAAGAAAAGGTTAAGTACTCCACATATGACAAGGAATTCTATGTGGTCATACAAGCATTGAAGAAATGGAGGCATTATTTGGTTCCTAAAGAGTTTGTTTTGTACAGTGATAATCATGCTTTACAATTTGTGACTCAACATGATAAGTTGAACCAAAAGCATGCAAATTGGGTTGAATACATGCAGAATTTTATTTTTGTAATTAAACATATTTTT
>CBVK0101782776.1:0-19162 GCA_900067695.1 Picea abies
ATATATATATATATATATATATATATATATATATATATATGTTTTAAAAACACAAATCTATATTTAACAATTTTGATTTTTAATTTTTAATTTTTTTAATTTTTTACTTTTATTATATATATATATAAAGTTATTTATCTTTTATTTTTTTTAATTTTATTATTTTTATTTTTTTGTAAAGATCTTATTTTTTTTTAACATTCCTAAATAGAAAAATTAAATCAAAAAAACTAGTTTAAGACAAAGAAACAATAGTTTAAAATAAACAATTTTTTTAGTTTTTGTTTTAATTTTGTATTATTCCTAGATTTAAAAGAGAATTTTTTAGTTTTTGTTTTAATTTTGTATTATTCCTAGATTTAAAAGAGAAATTTAAACAAATAAAGAAATTTGTTTATTTAGCAAATGGAGATATATAATTTGAAACTTGAAGCCCAACAATTGGATTGGGAAATGTTTTTCATTGTCAGCAATTTATCATTCCTGAAACTTCATAGCCATCCTACTTTCTGATCCTCGTGATCGCACGAAGCACGGAGGAGAGCATAGTTATTCTAAAAAACTTGAAAATAAAGTCCTACCTACATTACGCTAATTAAAAATTAGAGATTTGTTACGTGTAATCAAACTTCCAATGTAACCATAAGCGCAATAGTAATAAGAATATGTTCAATGTGAGTTTCGCAAATGACGATCGAAAATATACATAAACGTGTGAAATTAAGTGTCGAAACTGTAAATTAACAAAATAAAAAGAAAAACTAAATGGATCTAACTTGGTACCTGCTTCAGACCATCGTTTGATAATGCTTTTGTAGGCATAGTTTTCACTCAGGTCGTGTCGCAACTCCTTGTTGTCCTCCTTGATCTCATGCTCGCATAATTGTTCGTCATTAAATATGCAGGCTTCTTCATATGTTGATTCCTCGTTTGTTGTTGGAGGAGTAATTAAGCCCTTGGATGTTGTCAAGATCTCCTCTTAGTGAGAAGAGGAGATCCCGACTTTTTCAAGGATCTGAGTGAGCTATTCCAAGATTACACTCATGGTTAAACCATATCAAAAAATGAGATTGATTCATCATCAAAGATTTGAATTTTAAACTAAGAAATGAAAACTATTTGTAAAAATAAAACATGCCAAACTTGAACTCCTTGCGTTACTGAGACCCTGTTGTCACCAGGTTATCTGTTCGTACAGTTAGCTCATCAAAAATAAAAACTAAATTTGCATAAATAAAATACACTTTTGTATAAAAGGAAGAGGACGACCTAAATTTGGAGCAACCCCACTCAAGTGGATGCGCAGGTTCTTACCTCTCATCTTATCATCTTCTCTCCACCCTTAGTTCGTCCATAAAACCAATCATTAAAACAATCTAATTCAAAATGCTACCTATTACTGTTTACAACTCCCCGACAACGGCGCCAAAATGTTGGTGCAATTATTTGCATAATATATTACCAAACATAAATTATCAACCGGGATTCGTAATCAGTAGAGTTGATGCACTATATGCGTCAATAACAGATAGGTTCCTATGTCTGTTTAGTATAGATAAGAAAACCATTTAGAAACCAACACACTCTTAAAAATAGCAATCGTCACTCAATTCGAAAGATGGAAAGCAAAACTCATAAACAAACAAAAGCTCTTGCTCAGGTGATGGACATGTTCATTGATGGCTCATGAAAAGAAAAGATGAACTTTGATTCTATCTCCTGGAGAAACTAAACTAACAAGTAGGATGCTCCATTAAAGCTCATGTATGGTGAAATATGGAGATCCAACCGTTCCTGCATTACCACACTTTGAAACACATTCGAATAGTGGAATCAAACAAAATAACATGAAATCAAAATAACAAATACATGAAATGAAAATCTACACTAAAAATTTACAATAAGCTTACCAAGCTAGATTGGTGGCCCTTGCCAATGCCAACATGGAAGCTTTAGATCAACACATGATAACTTCTAAGAGAGACAAAATCACTGAATCCAAACTTGCATTAATCTTCAACAGGTAGGTTTACAAAAGGAGTCTCTTCATGAATCCAATTTACATCGTAATAATTCTCCTCAAGAACCTATCTCATAACAATTCCTTTAATCTACATCATGAATCCTCTTTTCAATCTACATAGTAATGATTCTCATGAAAATCTACATAATATTGATTCTCATCCTCATGAAGAGAAGACACTCTCTTTTATACATGAGATCTTTGAAAAGGAGATAAACATCTCATAATCACAGATCCACTTTTCTCTCAACCCATTTCCCTTTATTACAAAATACAATCCCTTCAAATCGTCACACATATCTCTCATATATCTTTGATAAGATATGACAACCAAATCTCCATGATCTTCTCCTTGGATTAGGATTGAATTATTTTCTCAAATCTTGAAATGGTGGAGGAAGTATTCGAGAAGTATTTTGAATTAATCCTTCACATATTCCTTCACATGATAAATCTCACACATTTTTGAGATATATGAAAACATGTCAATTTTCTAATATTTAATCACAAATTCCCTTTTAATACTAAAATAAATGATTTGGAAAATAATAAGGTCAAACCCATAATTAATTATGAAATGGTATTAATGAATGGTTTATAGAGCGATGAAATGTGAATAATGATGAAGGGAAAAGTGGATGGAAATACGAAATTTCTGAGACTCAACAATGTTCATGCATTCGTAACCTATACCATTTGACATCGAACAATACTAATTTGAAGGAATTAAAGTCACACTCAAGTATATCGTTTAAATACCCATAGTATCTATTTTCATATTCTCTAGGATGTCTGTCACTCCTAGAGGAAACATTAGTAACCTGGAATACTGCAGTTATCCCACTATCAAAAGTTTTCTTTGTTTCATCCAATTGTTTGATGTGAAATTCATGACCATTGCACCACATAGCCTTGTGGTGTTGCAACTGCAATATGTCAGATATGTAAAAGATGCATTGTAAATTAATAAATTAACATATATTTATATAACTTTGAAAGTATCTGAAAAATACAGTACACATGTAGTCACATTAGTATAATATAAAATAACTGAATAAAATGGGTGAAATTGCTTACCTGACCATCTTTCAAACCATATGCTAGATCAATTTCCCTCTGCGTAACATTGGCATCTTCGTTACGACGAGCTTCTCTAACCAATTCATATAGTTGTTGCCATGATAACCTACCTCCATTATGTTGTTTACATCTTTCAATCCATACATTCATCCAGACAAGATTGTTTGCAATGTATAAATGCAGTGCATCCCACTCTAGAGCAACTGAATCAAAAAAACATAACTCACCAATATTAAATATTAGTTATAACGTAAAATATGCAGGTAATTATAAATATTTATAATTTATGAAATAAATTATACTAATATATTAATGAGTATGATCATATATACACAAAAACAAAACTTTATATGTATTAATAATATAAATTTTCACAATTATTAATATATTACCTCTCATTTTTTTCATTCTACCTTTCCCCAACAGATGCTCCTAATCTTCAATTTTTTTGATGGAGTTCACATCCCAAATGAGATCCACTGCATGCATAGTTGGCGCTACTAATTTAGGAAGATACTGACTAATATCCACCATGGATTGATATACCATATACCCCTCCACCATAGAACCCTCAGGACGTGCTCTTTGTCTAACCAACACCTTCAATGATTTCAAGTGCCTCTCCACCATCCACATTGACCTTGTGTGAACAGGTCCACAAATTTCACTCTCCTCAACTTGGTGTATGAAGTAGTGTTCTTGTGCATTGAAAAATGTAGGAGGTATATACTTTTGCATTTCACACATTAGACAAGGAATTTCTCTCTTCCAATACTTTATATCATCTTCATGGATTTATTTCAATGACAACCATCTACATGAGATCGTGACATAAGAAAATAACATGTTTCAACATAAGTACATAATATAATATATTACATTACATTACAAGTAAAGCACATGTTATTAAGTACAACAATAATTTGAAAGAACATTTCTCATATAAATCACAACTACGTCTTACCTCATGTATTTTCCAAGATCATATATAACTTGTTTGACGTTGTTGTCAAAGTCGTTTGGGAGAGATAGCGGTAGAACATACTGTAACAACAAAATGAATCGTTATTTGTTTCAACCAAAGTAGACAAACAAAAATATAAAAAAAAATAAAAGATCTATAAGGCCAATATATATAAATATGTATACCAAAATTATTACCTTAATGAAGGTATGTCAATCATGTGTTTTTACCCCACCAAATTCACCTTTCTTCGTTAAGATATTTTTTATGTTTGAAGCAAAACCTGTGGGAAATTTAATTATTTGAATGACCTCTTTTACATCATTGCTGTGTTTCTCTGTTAATAACCATTGAATGTTATTTCAATCTAGTACTCCATCTGATCTATTTGAATATCGGATCACACTTTGCATTGCATGATTGGCTTCTTGAATGTCAATACAAATTTTGACATTTTTTTCTTTGTCCCTCCTACCATCTATGATTCGCCATAACGTTTCAGTCACATTCTTCCCGATATGCATTGTATCAAACATATGAGCTATTTTTAGCTCCTCGTAGTAGGGAAACCTCATGAATTGAGTGGGATAAGATTTCACTCCTCATGGAAGCCCACTACTAAAACCTTCATGATGATTGCGACCTTCATGAAGCATAAAAGAAATCAAAAAAATAATTATCAAATACGGTAAAATAAATTCAATGATTAAAATAAACACTCAAAACATTACATGATCTATGATACATTATGAAATTGAGTACCTTGACGATTTCTATTATATTCCAACCTCCATAGGTGAGGTGTCATTCTTCGTGGTTTTAAACCAATCTCTTCTTTCCCATTGAAAAGATGTTTTTCAGTAGTACGATACATATGGTTTTTAGGAAGAAGGTTCCTATATGAATGATGATACTTCATATTAGGGCCACAAACTGGACATGCAAATTTACCCTTTGTTTGAAGACTTGCAACAAATGGATTAATCTCAATTATACGATGAGATTATTTAAAAAGTAAACATGCACCATGATAACATTAAAATATTATATAGTATTAAAGTGCAATATTAGAATGCTTATACATACCACAAAATGTGTTAGTCCAGGGGCATCATGAATTGTCCATAAAAGTATTCCACGGAATTTAAATTTCTTCTCCCCGATTGGTTTACATATGTCATACATTGTGATGCCAGCCCATAACTTTAGTAGCTCGTCGATAAGAGGCTCGATATATACATTCGTATATTTAACGCCACACTGAGTAAATAGACCTAAGCTCTCAGAATGGATTAACACCGTCAGCTGCCAATGAAAGCCTAACATTACGAGGTTCATCTTTGAAATCTGCCCATTTTTCCTCAATTTCCCTAAATGCAGAACCATCGGCATGCATTCGAAGAACACCATATCCACTTCTATTACATGCATGATAATTCATAAATTGTGTTATGCTTTCACACTTGAACAATCGCTACAAACGTGGAATTATGGGAATATGACGAAGAACCTTTCGAGGCACCCTTTTGTTACTTGATCGGTTTGATATATACTGATAAGACATTGCAGACATTCGGTTTTCGAAGCATGTTGTCCATAATAGATAATATGGTCATTAGGACATGCATCTATAGTTTGATAATCAATTCCAATGTCTTTCATAATGGCATGCAAACCTCGATATGTGTGAGGTAAAATATTTGACGATGGTGTTAGCGCAAATTCTTGCAAGATGGTGTTTTTTTCTGGTTTTGTGCCCCTGGTGTAAATGCATAGAAGGGGGGTTTGAAAATCGGTCGAGTGTGTTTTATTCAAAGGCTATAGCCATGAGCAACGAGCGCAGCCCACAGAACAAGCCCATTTTGGGCTTAAAAATCAAGCGAGCGGGCACTTTGTATTTCAACAGTGAGGATCCATAGAGGGGGCAGATCGATGGCCATCAGGTAAGTTTAGGTCACAGAGTTGCACGGGTTCAAGCGCCTGAGCTCATATCCTATGGCCAAACTCACGAAGATATTAAGCCATTTCAGCTATCGGGACTTCCAGAGAACAGAGGGTCTCCTCCTTCCACTGCATTTCAGAACCTTGAAGCAGGAAACACTGAAATCCTGAAAGCGCCTTTGAAGATAAGCACAGGGTCACAGCCCGTGGTCACTTGGGGGTGATAGAAAGAACTGTGCAAAGGGATGAAGTGTCGGGTTTAGCTGCAGAAGGGATCACCGCGTTCTCCAGAGACCAGTTCATCTCGACCTCGATCTTGATCCTTGCTAAAAATAAATGAAGGTGGATGGAGGTAGTTGAAACCTCAGCTCACTCGTTAAATGGAAAGCATGGAGGTCTCGACAAGCAGTCTACCTGAGATAGTCCTGTATGTTGGTTTTCTCCAAAGAATCCAGGCCAAGTTCTCATCTGACCAGAGGAGTCTGCACACGCTATTTTAGCCTTTAATGTTTCAGCTACCTCCCCTGCAAAGGCCATGCAAAGTTAAGGTGACGTCTGACAAAGGAGTTCAGGCCAGATTTGACTGAGGAGACGCCACACCTTGGAAGTTCTAAGACACCTCTGTTGGGCGAAGGTTTAGGAGTATATTTACTCAGTTTTTGTATTTTTTTAGGGATGGATGGTTGAGCTAGGATCCCAACTGTAAAGTTTTGATGAAGCACTGGTTGCTTTGGTTATGTATTGGCACTTGAGACTTCTTGCCTTATGAATGTTAGCCTCTTTCCATCTCTCTATTTACATTGTGTCATAACTGCTCGGAATTGGAGGATCCAGTCGAGTTGCACCGTTATAGGATGATGTATGTTGGATCACTGTAATGGTTGCATTGTTTCTAATCAGTTCTTGTATTTTATCAATGCTGAATGACTTGGAATTGGAAGATCTGGTCAAGTCACCTTTCAGTTCCCCGAAACTCTGAACCAAGAGGATCTTGTGTTCTGAGTTTTTCCTCTTCAAGCTGTCGAAAGGCCTGATGCCCAAGGCAGTCTTGCTCCCTCCTCTTACCAAGTCTTCCATCTGCTCATTTTACAATCTACTCACTGACTGAAGTTAGATCAAGACCTCTTCTGTTGTTACATACCAGGCCCGATTTTCTAAGTTAGAGTGATATCTTCCTGGGCCTCTATCCATCTGATCACCCCATTAAAATTATTCGTGACATAAAATGATGGGCGTTGGGCTCTGGTCCTGCCGCAATCCAGGAGTGACTTCCAACACCAACAGATGGTAATAAAAAATCACCTAACAATCTACAACATAACAAACAACTGGTTAATGTAAGAATATTAATCGTAAAAAATGCATTCTTATTTTACACATTAATTAACACTAAAAAAAATCAACATTTATGTATAGTATGAGATGAAACATATTACATACCTTAGTATCTGTGTCATACAAGTGTTTGACAAGTTATTCATAACCTTAAAGTTCACTAGCAACAATGTAGCGGAGAGAAGATTTGATCTTGATCCTTCATAAAGTCATTTATTTTCCTTTTCTAATAGAGGTTCATCATAAATACCAACATGTTCCTCATCCTCATCCGGCTGGGAAAAAAAAACTTGGATCATTTGATTTGTCCCATCATCTTCTTCCATGGGATCAATAACTTGATTTTTCCCATCATCTTCTTCCATGAGATCCTCATTTCCTTGGTCATGATGATGCTCCTCAGCTTGTACAACATCATTTCTACTAATACTTGGTGCAATATTCTGCGAAAAGTTAGAGGGCAACTCTAAATTTATAATTACAAACAATCATGCAAAATTAGTGTATACTATAACAAACATTCAAACAATATATATACATATATATAATTTTATATAAAATCGACAAAATAAAAAAATATAATGAATATATAGATAATTAGCACGGGACGATATTCATTCGATCTACCATCAATGTGACCATATTTCCTACAATGTTTTGTAGTTTTTTCTATTAAAATTCTTACGGGATGTCTAAGGCAACATTTTTTACAAGGGAAATAACATCTACCATCACCCTTTTCACCCACTTTACCTTTTCCCCCACCTCTAATAACATTCTGTGACATTCTTCTGCACAAAAATACCCTTTCGGAACCGTTGTTGTTATAGCAAGATTGTCGCAACATCTTTGAATCGTCAAATATTTATAGTGCAATTTTAGGTTACTATCGTTGCAATTGTGATGAACGTGACCTAAAAATATTTATTTATTTACCTATTTATTTAAGGTCATTTTTAATGGTCAATTTTAAGGTTCAGTCATACATTGCTCTTGCGACAGAAAAAGTATAGTAGTCGCTCTTTCGATGAACATTGACCATAATAATTTGGTCAAACTACATGTGTCGATATTGTGATGAATACGGGGTGGATTTAAAAAATCCAAAATTTTTCTCTTGCATGTTGCGACAAAAGAGTACTTTTGTCGCAAGTGGTCATCGCAAAATTTTCAATATGTAGTAGTGATGACTTATGTTTTCCATGATCTCGCTCACATCATTCTCTCTTACTTGGATGACCTCACTACTCAATCCAAGAAACAAACACTCCTACATCTCAGTATGGGTATCCTTCCTTCGCATGCGCATTGGTGGGCCCACCCCTACAAAAACCCTTAGTATGACCCTGCCCAGAAAATAGAACCTATCTATTATGCAAGAGGATGAGATCACTAACCTGGCTCTCATAAATCCTAGATCGGTTGGCTCGAACTATCATAATCTCCAAATCTCCTCTAAATCCTCTTGTCAACTCACTATGGCAATAGGTAAAAATGAGGTGGCATTGTGGGCCCCACAACCTTATATAGTCCCTTTTGAAAAACTTCCACGCTCAGTTACAGGAGATTAGAGTCTTTATTTTTCTATCCATCTTCAGTCACGAGATCAATATCCCACCATCTACACAGTCACATTCCCCAGGTCACCATCTGTACTCGGGCCTAGGGGAGCATTTTTCTCACATCACACCCAGGTACGCATGCTCATGTTCAAAATTATCAAATAGTTGTTATATGTTCTTTATCTTTATATATTGTTCACGTAGGGTATTCAGTTTTAATTTGTACAGGTACTTGGTCATCACAAACCAGCACAACCCCTTCAGGCATAAGATCAACACCAGCATGTAATCATTCCATCTGAATATCAATTGCATCTCCCAGTCACACCCTCCGACATTTTCCTTTAAGGTCCCTACATCTGGCTCTGCAGTACTACCACCTCTGTCGCATTTTGGTATTGTCACCCTATAGCACTCTCCCCCACATGATTCATCCCATTCATAGTCCCCCTTGGCACTTTGACACTCATTCGCCTTCACCCCTAGGATGGGAGTCTCGATAGTCTTACACATTTCCAAGAATTACCCACATACTCCTTCTCCTCACTTTTTTCTATCTTTCCCAATGGACTCCCAGGTCACCTCATCATGGTTCTACTTTAACTGCACCTCCACAGTATCATTAACTTTCCATTTCATCCATAATCAATTTTCCCATCTACAGATTTCTCTCCATTCATTTACCTCATACAGAAACCCACCTATGTGGCCCCCACCCTCCACCGGTTCTCTATGCAACTTGCGCCCTCAAAGGTCAAGCCATCTTGCACTGGGGCACTCTTTTCTGTATCTGTACACTCATCTCCAATTATTATTTATTTATTTGGTAACTGTAAAAATCCTTTGTTTCTAGCATTTACTTAGCTTTTGTTGTCGCCCTTGACGACCTTCTTTTTCTTGGAAAATAAACCCATGTCGCCCTTGGTTGGGGAATTCACTATCCTCTACTCATGTTGACATCATCCATAAACCTCGAGTATCCCACAATCCATGTACCCTTGATATATGATTTTTCCCACTTTGTCACGCCTCTGGCACAATTTAACCCCATGTCTAGTCGTCCCCCTGACACTAGATACAGTTTCACGGTTACTCCCAATCATCCTTCAAATATACCCCCAACCAAGGGAAATCTTGAGTCTCACCGCATCTTGAATTTGTTCATGTTCCTTATCAGTTCCTGATTTTATCCATTGGATTTCATGAAGCCCTTTTTTCTTCTTGGAGTCGCGTCTCCCTCTCTTTCAACATCAACACAGTTTCCAGAAGGGTGACAGTATCTTGACTCTCATTACCTTTACAATGAGGAGTCTCAGATGGCACAAAGAGAACCCTTATTTCTCTACGTTTTCATTGACCCCATAGCATTTGACTTCAACACACTCTCATGTTACAATGGGTCTTACTATGCGACTATTGCAATTGTTTTATACTATCTGAAGACCTATGAATTTGTTAGGCCATCAATGCCTAAGAGTCATCAACACTTATTACAGGAATCCTTGCCTCTGTTCAAAGTATGTTCACCATCATAATTGTCATATGTCATTATCAAACCACCCCAGAGGGAACTGCAATTATCTACATCAACATACAACTTCAGTTATTATCTTACATTTTTGAGTTACATGACATGATCATGGGGAATGCCCACCTCGTTTGTATACATATTTTATTTCCCTACCTAGATAAAGGTTTGGGTCCCACAGTTTCCCCTCTCCCTCCGATAGGATAGCTCTTGCAGTTCTTATCAACACTCTTCCTTACAATGGTAGTCTCAATAGAAGAAACATTGATGTATTTTGGCTATATGTATGCTCATAACCTCACACATTAGGGGGCATTTGTTATCACTGAAATTCCATCCACAACATCATAGGCAAATGGCTACAGAAATATAACATCTCCAAACACCTATTAGTTCACTTGCAGCACCCAAAAATTCATTTCCAAGAGGTAAAAACTATACAAATGGACAAAAATTGACATGCGCTAAAACACTAAAGGAAGCGCGTGCATAGTGCGTGGGCCAAAGAAGCCCATAGAGTGCACAATGTGCCACATGCATGATTGTGTACGAGAAAATTCATGCACTCCTATGAATGACACATTTATGGTTCTTGTCGGCCCCTCACCGACTTCTGGACCAGCTCCCAACTTGATTTTACCCTCAAATCCGAGATGAATTTGAATGGGGGGTTGGTCAAAGACCTAAGGGTTCCCTAAAGGGCCCCTTGTCCACACTAAGAACCAGTTGGATATTGCCTCAAATCCATGCTATAAATGGAGGCCATGGGTGCACTAAGAATTCAAGAATCTCATTGTATTGTTATGTTGCCTCTATCCTCCCTCAAGAAACCTCTTTTCTTCTTGGAGCATTCTAGCAACATCTCAATAAGTTATTCACCTCACCTCTTGAGGGAATAGGCTTGTGTTTCTTCACCATTTGATTTCTAGTTTATCATTGCAAGAAAAGATCTCAAATAGGGGATTCAAGAGCCCTCCTAAGGAGGAAGAGGGGATCCATCTGTTATAACCCTAAAATGCACCACACAGGCTTACCTGGAATCAGGCCAACTCATGTCTCTTCCTTGCCAAAGCCATGCTGAATAAAACCTTGAAAAACCACTTAAATCAAGCAAATTGCGCCCTAACCTCTTACTGGGCACGGTGGACCACTTGCTGGCCTTCTACTGCACGCGATGGACCGCGGGCTAGTCCACTACAGCCCGTGTTTACCTAACAAAGCAAAAAATCAGGAAAGTTTCCGCCGGGATGAAAAGCTTTTTGTCAATTAACTGGAACTCCCAGCCATGCATGGCCGAGAGTTCACCTAAAACCCTAGCTCCTTCTAGCCTATAAAAGGAGGGGTAGGGGTACTATTCAAAGGAGGAAAAATCATAGCAAAGAAACTCTGCCAAATTGCCAAGTCCGTTTTGTCCCAACCCTTTAGCCTTGCCTCAAGCTTTAGGAGAAATTCAAGCATAAGCAGTTGGAGGACAAAAGAAGAGGAGGAGCCCAGGATCAGGATCGAGGAACGGTGGCCGGTCTCTAAAATCATTGTAAGTTGATTCATATTGAGATTAATGAAAAAGATACTTTTCCCGTCCCGAATACATGAGTCTCATATGTTTTATTTGATTTATGTTTTATCTCTAACCCTCTAGTATATCAGTACCATGCATGCATAGTTTTGTCTTGATTGCAGGATCGCTTTGTGGAAGGAGCAGTAGCAACAAGGAGATAAAAGCTCAACGGAGGATTTACTTCAACCGTCGATAAAAAGGTTAGTTGATTCTTCCCATGTTTGCCTAAGAAAAAGGGTTATAGGTTTGGGTAGGAGGTTAAAAGTTATTCTTGAAGGGTCATGATCTGCATGCAAGTTTAAATCCCTAGCTTACTAGTCCGTAGGGTAGAAAAACCCCAAAACAGAATTGGTGAATCCGCTGGGGATAGTCTTACTCTTAGGGTTTCCAGATTTGGGTAAAGATCTTTTGGGTAGTTCAAAGAAGTTTAGTCTCTGTTTCTTTGTTTATTTTGTTGTCTGTTAGGTCAATGCTAGCAGGGAACCTAGTTATCAATACCAGTTTTCCTTGACTGACGCTTGACATTTATTCTCGGGACACACAGAGGTACCCGCGGCCTGCAGAAGCCCTTCCCGTGGGTGACCTGCGCCCTAACTTTCTACAGCATGCGTTTGCCCACATGCTGCAGTAGTTTCAGTAGCGTGTAGCTTTCAGGAAGCTCGAGAGGCAGTCTCCTCTTCCCTGTCAGAAGTTTATCTTCTCAGGGGGATTTCTGGATCCTGTATGGGTCTTGATTGGTTTACTGTCTTGCTTTCAGTCTGCCTTATTGTTTTGGGTGTTTTGTGCATTTGTTTTCTTTTTGGAAATTTTCTTTTTCTGTCAAGGTGAAAGCATCCAAGCCTTTAGGAGACCCTGGTTGTCAATACCAGAGGCCTTTTTCAGGCCTGGGCTGCCTGTGCTTGATTTTTTCTCAGAGTTTATACCTACCCGCGGGCTGATTCAACTCTGAGCACGGGTACCCGCGAGCTGTTATAACTCAGCACGCAGTTGACCGCGTGTTGTCTTAGTGACAGTCGCGGGTCTGTCTGGTTGCCAGTCAGCCTGGGTGGGGCAGTCATCCCCTCCTGTGGTGAGAAGTGCTCCTTTCAGGGTTTGGAGTCTGGAGCTGCACAGTCAGCAGGTTAGGGCATCTTATCCTTAGCTTGTGTCGATTAGTTGATGTTTTGATAGAAAAAACAAAAGAGAAAAATTATTTGTTTTATGGTTTTTAGGCAAGTGTTGGAATTGGTGCTTTCTTGATTGCTTTTTTGCATTTAGTGCTCTGATTCTTTTGCGATCTGCGCTTTAAGCCAGAGTTTTCTTTTTATTCTCTTGGTTTTGTTCTTGTCATCATTTTTCCTTGTTGCGGTATTTTGCAATAAAAAAAAAAAAAAAAATTGTCATTTTCTTCTTGATTTAAGAATGGTTTTGTTGCATCAGTAGCTTGGAAAGAAGTATGTCTTGCATAAGTTTTTGTAGTACGTGTCAAGTATAAGTAGCTCGCAAATTTGAGTGAAAATCCTTCATATTTACTGCATAAAATCTTAGTAATTTCGAAAAGAAAAAGAAGTCTTTCTTGTTGAAAAGTTGTTGGTTTTGCATTTTATCAACAGTTTTTGTTTCTAAACATCTATTGTTCATTTTGCTTTGAGTCTTTTTACACACCATCAGTTTCACTTCCGCACCTTGAGACTTAACAAAGCCCATTAAAATCAATGCTAAATAAAATCAAGTAGACTTTTCTGTTTGTAGGGTGCATCCACTAGCTCAGGAATAGGGCCTTGGAATAGGTTGGAGAGTAAATTCTCCAAGGCCACCCAAACTAAACATTGGAGTCTATCAATTAGGGAGTGTAGAAGTCCAGTTATGGAAAGTTATTCAGGACCCCCCTCTAACACAGGGGCTAAACACGAGGTCGCGTAAGGAAAGGTAGCGGAGATAACCCCTCCAAAGCTAGACCGAGCGTTGCGAAGAACACATATAGAGGATTTGTTAAGGGATTCCGTCGTTAGCATTTGCCACGGAGCTTCATGGGTCTCGAATCCGTTCGAGGTCCTCAGTCATCTTCCGGAACACTTGCTCTCGATACCCTTGACAGGTTTCGGGCTTGATACCCTGCTCATTGTGGTCTACTCGACTGCCGACTGTACCCGCCTGATAGTTGTTCACGTGCTGGCAAACTAGTTGCCAATCTTTTCTAGGGACATACACTGGTGACTGCGGGGGTATACCACGGTACCTAGGATGGACATTGGACCAACGCTTTGCAGAGTAGACCTGGAGGGTGCTTCCGTATTCGAGTTGCACTTGCACCGGTAAGGTACTCTAGTGTTGGTTGTTGTAACTGTTCTTCCTACTAAAATAGTGCTTACTTGATTTATCTTCTAGGGGCTTTCTTTTAGTGCGTGTTACTGTTTGTTCATGTAGAATACCTTAGCATGTCATGAATCTTCTCACAAAGTGGAGGATTCAGAGCTCTGCCGGTCACGAAGGCTTCTGGGCCTGCCGCCGGTTATACTGGAGCCACCCCCGCCACCTTTGAGGTGGAAGTTAGACCAACGAGGGTCTTTCGAAGCAACCGGGTTTCAAAGCATTGATCCCGAACAACCCCCCGAGGGATCAACCACCAATCTTGGATCGGTTGAAACCTCAAATGTTGATTCCTGGCTGGACATCATTGTGCCAATTCAATTTTACGAACGCCTATCAGCGCCTAACCCAGTTATGGAACAAATCTCTGGGAATTCTTCCATTCCTATCACTGTTGTTACCACAGGAGAAGCTTCTCCTAACTTGCCTTTGTTGGCGGTCCGGGCCACCACGGTCTCGGCCGCAACTATGTCGCAAAGTGGACTGACCCCATCTATCACGGCGGCCACACCTCTTTACACACCTAGTGCGACAGGTGCTCCATTTTCATACGGTATGCCTAGTTCAGGAATAAGTCCTGCACTCACTTCTTCCATTTCACAGACTTTGGGTCTGGGGGTAGGGAGCTCTAACACTCCCTTGCAAGGTCAACTTGGGGGCATTCCTGTCCCCTTCAATGCTTTTCCTTATGCTGGGGGTCATATCCCTCCTTCGTCCCCTTCGCTTAGTGTATTTCATCAGCAGTCCACTGGGCAGCCTGCACACACAAGTCCACTTGGAGCTGGGAGTCAAGGAACACCTGCGCAAACTCTGCCGGTAAGTTCGTCGTCGTTCGTTTGGAACGGGACGTTTGGTAATAACACCTTCGCATCTGCTGCTTTCCCATCAGGGGGCACACCCATTTTTGGACAGTCTACACCAGCACAGGGTACTATTCCTGCGTTGGGGGCACATATACTAGGACCTTGGAATTCAAGACAAGGATCTGTTCCTTCATCTGGAATGTCATTCTGGGGAAATTCTTTCCACAGCCAATGGAACCCCGGATAGGCCTCTATGCCTCTCCCCACAGGACCGGCATGGGGGAATCCTTCCCAAAGTCCCTCAAATACGATGAACGCCCAACATCCTATGTCCTTCATGGGGAATCAGCAAACGATGTCTCCTCAAATGCAAAACCCTTACGCTGGTCACGGCAACAGTTTCTACCAAAACCCTGGCCAACAACCAAACTTTTCCTGGCAACCTGGTGCCAGTCAAACCCCAGAACCCTTTTATCCTAGCTATCAGCATCAACCTAAACTGCCTTTCTTGGCAACGTTACACTTGTCAGATTTAACACGATTGTTGAATGATCCTATCTGTCACGATCCGCGTTGGCCTCCTATGCCGACGAAGTTGCCTTCGGACATCCCAAAGTTCGAAGCCAAGCCTAATGAAGATCCAGGTGATCACGTGACCACTTTCCACTTATGGTGTTCATCCAACTCACTGAAAGATGACTCTGTCCAGTTGCGATTGTTTCAACGCACTCTTATTGGGAGTGCCGTGAAATGGTACATAGAGCTTGATCGTTCACGATATTCCTTTTTTGGCGAACTGGCTATGGCTTTCCTTAACCATTTCCAGTTACCTGTGAGATACGATGCCGGCACTGAATTGCTAGCCAATTTCGAACAGACGTCAGCGGACCATATCTCGGATCATATTCGAGAGTGGTGACACCGAAAGAGTCTTATCAAGGTACCTGTCCCACCAACATTCCTGCTTGAGTGGTTCCTTAAGTCTTTAGTTCCGCAGTTATCCAAAGACGTCACAACTTCAGGGGTATTCTCTGAGGAAGAAGACATCATGAGAGCTCAACAGTTTGAGCTTATCTATTCTCAGTCTGGTCTATTGTACACCATCCTGCCGGATGCACCAAGATCAATTCTGGACAAAACCAGACAGAGAGCTAGACCACATGCCAATGGTATAGTTGGTTCGGCACAAACCAAGCCCACTGAGCAATTGACAAAGCAATTGCAGCAATTATCTATTCAACACTCAGCGGCCAGCCAGACTCCTGCTTTGGCTGCTCCTCCTACTCAAACGTCGGAATTACACTCTGTACAGACAGCTAACCCAAAGGCCAACCAGCAGCCTGAAGGAAAGAAAAAACAACGTAAGAAGAGTAAGGGGGATAAGAAACAAACTGATAATGCCGGTGAGGGCACTACTGAAAAATGGAAGGCGAGGTATCCGTGCAACCTTTGTGTGGAAGACCACCCAACCCATTTATGCCCTCGACTTGCAGAAGCCCAGAAGTTTGTCACGCAGCAACAGCAAGCTGTGTTGACTAATCCCTTTCAGCATGGGCAGTATTTAACTCAAGCCTCTGCAAGTACGGAGGGGGGCAGCCACAAAAACTTCCCTCCCCCAAACGGTTCATCTTCCACGAACGTATATATGATGAAAAGTGACGCTTTCATAGTGACTAGAGCTCACGATTATAGCAAGCCAAGTGCCTCTGAGAAGGGCAAAGAAGCCGAGATCCCATCTCTTCCTCTACAGATTGAGAAGACATTGGGTGAAACAATGACTCGCATCCCAAAAGGTGCGTTTAAACGCACTTCTCATAATCCAAACGCAAGGGCCGCCCAGAACTACTCTGTGGTGGAAGATTTATCACAAACCCCTTGTGCTATGTCCACTTTGGAAGTCCTCCAAAGTTGCCCTGCTCAGAGAAAAGCCTTGTTGACTGCTTTGGGCTCTACTGAGACTTGTAACCCGGGAACGATCATGTTAGATACGACTGACTTGAAACCTCGTTTGCCTTACCACGTCGCATTTCAGATAGTAGTGGCTCACCCCACGAAAACCTTTACACGAAATATCTTCCGCATGGTGGTAGACGAGGGTGCTTCGACTTGCGTTATGTCGTTAGCATGCTGGAAAGCCATTGGTCAACCTGAGTTGTCTCCGACACCTACTCTTCTCACTGCGTTCGATGGTCGTTCTTTCCGACCGCATGGCATCATCCCCTCTTTCCCTGTGTAGCTAGGGGGGAAGACCGTGTGCATCGAAGTAGAAGTAGTCGATGCCCCCATCGATTACACTCTATTGTTAGGTCGTAGTTGGACTTATGCAATGCAAGTGGTGGTCGCGACAGTCTTCCGAGTCCTCTTGTTTCCACATGAAGGCCAGATCGTGACCATTGATCAGTTATCCTTCTCTCGACCTGACCCAGCTTTGGGGGCATCCACGGTTCCCATGGTAGATAATCCTCAAGCTGGTGTCGTTAACATAGGAGTTGGTTTGTGCCCATCTTTGATGGGTACTTTCGATTACCCACCTCCTCATAGCGATGTTAAGTTTATTTTGACTCACCATAAGGCTGAGATTTTCCATGTTTCGTCGTTCCGCACGACTTACTTTCAGGATTCGTGGACTCTTCCTTCCCCATTAGACACGATGGATTCGACAGGGCATACAGGCATGTCTACGCCCTTGTCAGCCGCTGAAGTAGCGTACTCTATGGTTCAACAAACTTCAGCTACTCCTGATCCAATTCCCGCACAAGAGTTGGATCCGTTACTGGAGCCTATCTAGGCTCAGGATTCTCTTGTCAATATCGATTCGTTAGACTTAGTCTTGCCTTCTGACGAAGCCATAATCGAAGCAATGACTGGTCCGGAAAAACCTTGGGACGATCTTCATCACAGATCATACTTCCTCCCAGAGTTACACCGAATCGAGGCAGGAGAATTCACTATCACCATGACGGGAGATCAACCTTGTCCCATTAACCTCTTGGATACACAGGATATTTATGCTGAGGGCAACATGGCAACTATCATTGCCACGATACCTATCAATATCTCCCAAAACCCTGGCGTCGTGGAGAATGTCTTCATCGGAGCGGATTGCTCCCCCGAAGAGATTCAGATTTACACGGATCTTTTTAAAGAATTTCACGATGTTTTTGCTTGGTCTTACGAGGAAATGCCAGGCATCGATCCGAAAATTGTTGAACACGAAATCACTACGTATCCGGACGCTAAGCCTGTTCAACAGAAACTTCATCCAGTTAATCCTAGGAAAGCAGCAGCCATCAAAGCTGAGGTTGAGAAATTGCTTAAGGCAGGGTTCATATACCCTATTCACTTGACTCAATGGGTGTCAAATCCCATGCCAGTCGATAAAAAACAAGGCACGATTCGTGTCTGTACCGATTTTCGTGATTTGAACAAGGCGTGTCCAAAAGACAATTATCCAACTCCATTCATCAACCAGATCATTGATGAGTGCACCGATTGTGAATCCTTTTCATTCATGGATGGTTTCTCGGGCTATAACCAAATCCAAATCAAACCTGAGGACCAACACAAAACGGCATTCATTAGTCCGTGGGGTACATTCGCCTATCGCAAAATGCCTTTTGGTCTCAAGAACACTGGAGCCACTTTCCAGCGGGCCATGTCTTTTGTGTTTCATGACCTTAAACATATAGTCAAGGCCTATCTAGATGACTTAGAATCACGCTCTCACAAGCGAAAGGATCATCCAATGCACCTCCAACTAATCTTCGAGCGCTGTCGCTACTTCCAGATTCGCTTAAATCCCAACAAGTTCAGCTTTTGTGTCACGTCAGGACGTTTGTTAGGTTTCATAGTTTCAACAACGGGGATCATGGTTGATCCTCTTAAGGTGGAGGCAATAGTTCAGTTGCCCCCCCCACGCACAATTTTACAACTTCAAAGTCTTCAAGGCAAGGCGAACTTCTTACGACACTTCATCGCCAACTATGCCGAAATCACCAAGGGCTTCATGCGTTTACTGA
>CBVK0101782778.1:0-21983 GCA_900067695.1 Picea abies
GTCGGTCCCTTCACCAAGTGGGGGATTGATTACACTACTTGCAACCCCCCGTCAGCCAGGGGGAATCGCTATATCATTGTGGATGTCGACTACTTCACGAAGTGGGTCGAAGCTATGCCGACGTTCAAAGATGATGGAGAGACTGTAGCTCTCTTCTTATTTAACCATATTATAGCACGTTTCGGAGTCCCGAGAGAGATTGTCACTGACCATGGCAGTCACTTTCAGAATCAAATGATGTCCGAGTTAATATCAAAGCTTGGGTTACGGCAAGAACACTCATCACCCTATTATCACCAAGCCAATGGGCAAGTGGAAGTTGTTAACAAAACGCTTAAGACAATGCTACAGCGAACCATCAACTCAGCCAAATCCAACTGGCATTTGATGTTATACTCGGCATTATGGGCTTACCGAACATCAGTTAAGACTGCAACCGGTTTCTCACCTTTCCAACTCGTTTACGGGCTGGAGGCAGTCTTGCCCATTGAATGTCAAATTTCATCTCTCAAGTTGGCAGTACAGTTACTACCAAACACTTCTCCACTTGAAGAATGGTTAATACACCTTGAGCAACTTGATGAACAGCGTCGCGATGCGGCCCTGGCCAACAAGGCTCATAAGAATAGGGTCAAGTGTCAATATGATAGGTTCATTCGTCCTCGGGTTTTCTCTGAGGACGACCTTGTCCTGGTTTACGACCAAGATAAGGACCCCCTGGGGGCAGGAAAGTTTAAACCCATGTGGTTCGGACCCTTCATTGTTAAGGAGGTGCTAAAGAAGGGCGCTTATCGTCTGGTCGATTTTGAAGGGAATGCTTTGGCGGAGCCTAGAAATGGGCTCTACCTCAAGAAGTATTACTCATAGCATTGTCACTGTGGGTAACTTTTTGTAACATATGTATAGTCTTTGTGCTATTACTTTCTTTAATTTCTTTTGAAAAACATGTCATGGACGTGTCATTAATGTTGTCTTTCGTCACTATGGAAGATGTCAAGTGAGTCTGAGATGTTCATTGGGTATGCGGACGGTGCTAGTCGACACACACGGAGGCTTGCCTCCATAGCTTGGGTAATCTTTACACCACAGGGTCAGTTGCTATCTTCCGGGGGAGTATGCTTAGGTGACACCACAAACAATGTTGTCAAGTATAGCACAGTTATTGAGTTGCTTCGTGACGCTCTGTCATTGGGTATCTCTCGTCTCTGGGTCTATCTAGATGCTCAATTGGTTGTGTCGTAGCTAAACAGAATATACCGTGTGAACGATCCTACTTTACACCGACGATTCCTTAGGGTACATCTCTTGGAATGAAACTTTGATTATATCACATATTTTCATGTTCCTAGGAGTCTAAATCAAATCACAGATACTCTAGCTAATCACATTTTAGATTGGCATCTTGCTCACACATAAAGAAGATCATGATCAAACACATGTAAATACATTTTTGGTACACATAATCCATAAAGACATAGAAAAGAAATAAAAACCATATATATACATCATAAAATCCGCAGAGTACATCAATGGGCGCAAGCGCCTCAAAAAGTGGGAGCCATAACGAGTCACTAGGGCTTATGCCCTCAAAAAATATATACATATAAGTGCTCAAGGCACATAAAAAGTTTACAAGTCGGCTCAAGGCCTATGGGCCCTGTTATAGTCATACACAGCCCGACCCAAACGCCTAAATAATCGGACCCAGGTCCGAGGTAACCCCACCATATGAGTCTGCATGGAAGGCGGCAAGTCCTCTATCTCGATCATAGGGACTGTGCGGGTGAGCTCAGTAAAGTTCCGCTCAATCCGTACAAGGGCCCTCTCAGCCTCTCCTGCTGGAGGGTTCCCTGCTGCTGCTACTCCCCTGGCGGCGGCAGCTGCGGTCTCTGGCCGTGGATGGAGCCTGTTCCATGCAAAGTTGGTAGGCCGCACAGGTCCCACATCTGCAAGCAACACAAAGTTCACCCATCAGAAACTCTGTTATCCAAAAACATGATATATATCCAAAAAGACATAAAAATTACATATGCAAACAAAAAAAACAGTCCAGGTGGAGACTTACCCATCTCCCCTCGCTCCTCACCAGGAGGCACTGGCATCGCTGGATCTCTGGAGAAGTCAATCGCCGCGTATGGGTAGTCCTCGATGGCGGGGATCTGTCGTGACAACCAAGCAAAGAAGTCATCATTGAAGGCCTCCACGGTCCTTCCGCCACCCTGTCGCGGCAGTAATGCTGTCCATCTACATACCGCAGGGAACGTTGCCAGATGTCCTCGCACTGTCATCCGAGGACTGAAGCACGGAACTCTCTCAAAGAAAAATGAGCACAGGATAGTCCCAAACCCGAAGTTCCTGTGTGCCCACTGACGACAATCTGTCAATTGCCTCTTCATACTCTCGAGCAATGTGGTACTCCAGTCGTAGATTTGTGCATTCATGCACTGAACGACACAGTTCATCTGTGCGCGCGATGCCTGATGTACGGCTGTAGAGCTGGTGATTTTCCCAATGAGCGATAAGATGGTCTGTAGAGTAATGCTGGTGACACTGCCAACCGGTATCCAGGAAGTCCCCTGGTTGGTCCCAGCCACGCAATACTCTGCTATCAGCTCCGAGAATTTTCTCGGCCCCGAAGGAAAAGTCTTCAAGTTGACGGGTTCCCCTCTCCTCGAGAGGCCCGTCAAAAAATAGATGTCCTCGGTGGTGGGCACCAAGGATTTCCCCTCGATCATAAAAGCCTCAGCATCAGGATGCCAGTAGTCAACCAGGGCATTCAACAGCCTTGGTTGTGCGCGCATAAACGGACATAAGAAAAACTTCACGAGGCCACACTGTGTCAGCACGGCCATCACGTTTGGATCTGCAGCTACTGCCTCATTGGCAGCCTCATGCTCTCTCTCTCTCCAATGAACATACATCCTACAAAACCACAAGTCAAAAAGGAGAGATTAAGATCTTGCAACACATTTTTCTCGTTGCGCGAGGGGTAACCCGCGGGCTGTAGAGGTGACAGTCGCGGGTACCCGTGCTCAGTTTTGACTCTAAGCGCGGGTACCTGCGGGCTGTCTCTGGATAGCCCGCGGGTTACTAGGGTTGACCCTTTAGCGGGCGACGGCCACCCCCCCAACACACTCAAAAACAACAAAATAAGTATTGAAATGCAAGATGAGGGAGTTTGTACTTACTTGGTCCGAGCAGAAATCTGTTTGGTCCACTGTAGCTCCCGGAATCATGATCTGTAGCAAAGGGGGTCTTTTGGCTCCAGAGTCAATTTCCAAATCAGCAATGGTGATAATGAGCTGTCAGCTTCTATTTATAGACTTTTTGGCCTCTTTTTGTCACCCTTTTGGCCCCTTTTTATCAGTTTCTTTATAACAAAAACCATTTTGGTGGTTCCGGAGTGATATAGACGGGATTTGATCAGGTATTGGGACACTTTTCATTGAGTTTCAGAAAAAATAAAAAAAATATATACATAAGGATGGTCCATAAAAAAAATTTCAAAAATCAACCTGAGCATATAGGATAGGATTTCATCCCCATTGTTGCATCTCGTTGCCTTTTGTTTTTACGATATAGGATCGATCCCACCCAGTTGTGCCACGGAACTGTCATATCTGCTCTAGAAGTGTCACAATTGGGTGGTAGAGCTTACCAAAACATGGATGCCCTAGGTAGTTCTTGGTTGCATCATGGTGTCCATGCCGTTTCTGACAGCATAGTAGGCTCGGGAGTCCGTATAATCTTTCCTGAATATGAGTTTGAGCCTCATTTGCATGGGTCTTTTTCACTCTTTGTCTTACCCTCCAGACTCCCAAAACATAATGGGTCTCCTTTTAAGCCCTTTTCAGACCCTCTAAATATGAAAAGATTGCCGAGCAATCTTGTGACCCTTCACGCTCGTTAAACTGAAATTTGAAGTCACGTCTGTCCGGCGGTAGTTTACCCCTTTTTCGGTCCGGACGGTCAACTGTACGAACAAAGGAATACTCTATTGAATTCTGATTCTTTAGAAGAGTATCCTCAGGTATAATTTTATTCCTTTTTCGGGCCTGAGGGACTAAATTTACGAAAAAGAAACCCCTCCGGAGTCCATAGTTAAGCTCTTTTCAGACTCCCTAAAATTGAAAAGATTGTCGAGTGACCTTATTCTTTCACACTCGTTAAACGGTCCAGAAGAACATTCCTGACGGAGTCCATAGTTAAGCTTTTTTCAGACTCCTTAAAATTGAAAAAATCACCGAGTGATCTTGTCCTTGTCACACTCGTTAAAATGGTTTTGAATTGACGTCTAGTCGGTGCTAGTTTACCCCTTTTTCGAACCGACTAGACTATTGACGAAAAAGGTACCCCAACAGAGTTTCCTTTTATGTTTTTTCAGACTCTCTAAACATGAAAAATCACTGAGCTTCCCTTCTCTGGGCTCGTTAAACTTACATTGAAGGACATTACCATTGTGTGTTCTATCAACCGCATTTGCATCCTTTACCCATCAGCCTAGTAACAGTTTGCTTTTGCGTTTTAACACCTTTGGCCACTGGAGGATTTTTCCCGAGTATCATTTCCTAGAACATCAGTCTTGTCCTTGTGCCTTGAGCTTGTATGTTTGCTATGCTCGTTCCTCCACTGTAACGTAAAATTCCTTTATTCTTTTTCCAAATCAACAAAAAGAACAAAAAAATCAAATATACCCCAAAAAGAGGATGGGAAAAGTATTTTCTTTATTGGCAGCATTATGAGTCTCCCTTGGATAAAGCACATTTGTCCATTTGATTCATCAGACTTTGGGATTTAGTATGACCTTAGGTAGCCTTGCTCACTATATTGAGTTGTGTCCTCCACCGTTTGGTTACTCTTCCAAACATATGGAGAGTTTGTGTTGCCTCCTGCTTCGTAGACTTATGATTAACAGATATGTTGCCTAAGTCTTATCACTTGTCGTGCTATTGTCCAAGGGAATTTTGTTACTTAGCCTGAGTCGACCACTCTGCAATATGTCTCTTGTCCGCATACCTGGCCATCCTGAACGTCCAATCAAGTCTTTGTTCAAAATCACTGAAGCCTTCAGTCCGATCATCAAGATTATCAAGTCCATAACCGACGAGCCGTCAAAGACCTCTGGGTAGTGCAGTTGTACACTCATATTACACTCTTACCCGAGTTTAGAAGACTTTGAAGTTGTTGCTCGAGCTCTGAAGTACAGCCATCAGGCCGAATCAGCTTCTGAAAGATGGATACCTTCTATGTATATCTTTCTGATTTCGAGATGTAGCTCCGCTGTGTATTGTTCGCGGATACTCTTTATAGTTATTTGACATGGATATATAGTGTATTTGATTGGTAGCCATGGTTCTGATTTATCCCGAGCATGGGTATGCCCGCCTCGGTGAGACATTTGATATTTTTTGCAGACGGCACTTCCCAATTCCTGATTCCTAGGCTCACTCATTCAGCATATCAGTACAGATTGGTAAAGAATTGGTAATGTATTTCGGCCATCAAATGCTCTTCTAACCTCACACATTAGGGGGCATCTGTTATAACCCTAAAATGCACCACACAGGATTACCTGGCATCAGGCCAACTCATGTCTCTTCCTTGCCAAAGCCATGCTGAATAAAACCTTGAAAAACCACTTAAATCAAGCAACCCGTGCCCTAACCTCTTACTGGGCGCGGTGGACCGCTTGCTAGCCTTCTACTGCACGCGGTGGACCGCGGGCTAGTCCACTACAGCCTGCGTTTACCTAACAAAGAAAAAAATCAAGAAAGTTTCCGCCGGGACAAAAAGCTTTTTGTCAGTTAACTGGAACTCCCAGCCATGCATGGCCGAGAGTTCGCCTAAAACCCTAGCTCCTTCTAGCCTATAAAAGGAGGGGTAGGGGTACTATTCAAAGGAGGAAAAATCATAGCAAAGAAACTCTGCCAAATTTCCAAGTCCGTTTTGTCCCAACCCTTTAGCCTTGCCTCAAGCTTTAGGAGAAATTCAAGCATAAGCAGTTGGAGGACAAAAGAAGAGGAGGAGCCCAGGATCAGGATCGAGGAACGGTGGTCGGTCTCTAAAATCATTGTAAGTTGATTCATATTGAGATTAATGAAAAAGATAATTTTCCCGTCCCGAATACATGAGTCTCATATGTTTTATTTGATTTATGTTTTATCTCTAACCCTCTAGTAGATCAGTACCATGCATGCGTAGTTTTGTCTTGATTGCAAGATCGCTTTGTGGAAGGAGCAGCAGCAGCAAGGAGATAAAAGCTCAATGGAGGATTTACTTCAACCATCGATAAAAAGGTTAGTTGATTCTTCCCATGTTTGCCTGAGAAAAAGGGTTATAGGTTTGGGTAGGAGGTTAAAAGTTATTCTTGAAGGGTCATGATCTGCATGCAAGTTTAAAGCCCTAGCTTGTTAGTCCGTAGGGTAGAAAAACCCCACAACACCATCAATCCTCTTTTCTCTACGGTGTTTTCCAACTAATATAGTTATCCATTGGTGGCATAATCATTGGTCATTTGGTTGATTGATTTTGGTTCAAATTTCCTCATGCATTTTAGTTTTATTTATTTAGTCATTTCTTTAGTTGTTTCTAGCTTATTTGTTTGTTTATTTCATGTGGTTGAATTATTTAATTCATACACTAACCTCTGTCTTGTCTAGCAGGCCCAACTAGACTTGTAAGTGCCCTTTTTTTGCTCATTCAAGTGGAAAAAAGGACACAACAGTCATCACACCATTAGACCCATCATAAGGGGAAAGGTTTGTAGAACCTATTTGCTTGGACTTAGAGGAAATCAACCAGTGGTACAAAACAACTGCGCACGATGAGGATTACGTAAACCCAACTGTAGATTGGATACTTAGTTGGTGAAGCATTACTTCATGTGTGATAGACTCAGACACGGGTCTAGAAAACTGGCAACAAAGGCTACACGAAGTTTCCACCAGATGATGTGCAAGAATAGACTATGCAATAATATGGGCAGGTACAGAGATAAGGGAACCACCTAGTTTCCATGGAGTAAATGACCTAGAAGTATTCTTGTCACAATACAAGGATGAAGTGTTAGAAAATCAGAGACTCTTAGTACTCAATATAGAACTCAAGGCCACACCTGCAAGATGGTGGGGTGCACATAAAGACACAATCACAGACTGGTATCAATGCAAGCGACTACTGCACATAAGGTTTGGTGTAAAACAGAGAAACAACCAGCAGGAGAAGTACAATGGAGAGGGGGCACCGACAGAACACTTGGAGAAGTGTAGAGTGTTGTGGAAAATGACACCTCTAGAGGAATGGCCTCATCATTTTGTACATACCTTAGAAGGAATACCAACAAACTGGCATACAGACCAGGAACTTCACAAACGAACCATGAGCTTGACAATACTAAAACAAATTTTATAGTTAC
Organism: Picea abies; assembly: GCA_900067695.1. Lineage (NCBI taxonomy): Eukaryota > Viridiplantae > Streptophyta > Pinopsida > Pinales > Pinaceae > Picea > Picea abies. The sequence goes on from CBVK0101782778.1 coordinate 7,415, forward strand.
TTTCTCATTCGAGCATGAGAATCCCAACATAGATGCAACACTTAAGCAGATAAGAGGGGTCATATTCATTAAGGAATCAAAATTTGAGATCATAACAGAGGAACAATAGTGGAACAGACAGACAGTGAAATAATTGTTTTCATGCTACCATGTGCTAGAAGAAGCGCCAGATGAAGACGATCTGCGTGATATTCAGATCAAGGAAGCGAAAGGCGAAAGAGAAGTGGAAGGTCCACCTTTAGAATCAGAAGTAATTTATGCGCCAATCAAGGTGAAGAAAGTCAACATCAGGACAGTAGAGAATCCCAAAATGACCAGTATTGGAGACTACTGGGATGAGAAAATAGCAGAAAGAATAACATAGTTACTACGCGAGTACAACGATATGTTCCCCACCACATTTACAGAAATTAAGGGCATAGCAGGAGAGCTAGAAGAAATGAAGATACCACTCAGAGCTGAAGCAAGACCGATCAGATAACGACCATATAGACTAAACCTGATATATAAAAAGAAATTTACTGAGATTGATAGAATGCTCAAAGTCGGAATCATAGAACCTGTCAAAGAATCATAATGGATAACCCCGATGGTAGTTCAGAAGAAAAAACAAGGCGGGATAAGAATATGTGTCGACTTGAGGAAGTTGAATGATGCATTCCTACATGACCCGTTCCCTACACCTTTCACGGATGAAGTGTTGGAGAATGTAGGAGGACACGAAGTTTACTCATTCACTGATGGATTCTCAGGCTACCACCAGATCAAGATCACATAGGAGGGAAAATACAAGACCACATTTGCTACAGAATGGGGATCCTACCATTACACAATCATGTCGTTTGGACTGAAGAATGCACCAACAATATTTTCCAAAGTAGTCATAGCTGCATTTAAGGAATTCATCCACCAGTTTCTAGAAGTATACTTGGATGATTGGACAGTTTATAGTTTGTTTAAAGAGAATTTATAGGTCTTATGACTGATGTTAGAAATATGCAGGAAATGCTAGATATCATTAAACATCAGTCGTATTGGTTCGGTAACCATTTTTTCTTTCAATGTATTGGTCTGGATACATTGAAAGAAAAAATGGTTACCGAACCAATACCAGTATTTCCACACTAAGAGAAGACATTCCACATACATGTATATGCATCAGCCATATCACTCAGAGCTATTTTGGTGCAACTAGGAGTAGGATATTTGGATCATCCTATAGCATTCGCGAGCAGAAAACTATCAGAATCATTGCAGAATTATAATACTACAGAGAAGGAAGGCCTAGCTATTGTCTATGCACTACAGAAGTTCAAACACTACTTACTGGGAAAAAATTTCAAGATGTTCATAGATCACTCAGCTCTTAAATACCTAGTAAACAAGCCAGTGTTGGGGGGGATAATCTGTCGATGGTTACTCCTATTTCAAGAATTTGAGTTTGAAGTGATAGTCAAGCTAGGGAAGTTAAATGCAGGACCTGACCACCTATCAAGGGTCACGAACGAAGAGGAACCTACAAGTTTAGAAGACAACTTCCCATACGCACAGTTATTTTCAGTTCAGATTGTTGATGAATACTTTGTAGACATCATCTAGTACTTGAGTATAGGTACTACACCTCAGGAATATAACACCGCACAAAAGAAAAACCTGGTAGTCTGGGCTGAAGACTAACATTTGATCGCAAGATACTTATACAAAATGGGTGTAGATAGCATCCTACGAAGATATGTGATAGAACATGAAAGATCAAGGGTTTTAGCAGAAGCCCATGAGGGAATATCAGGAGGACATTATGTTGGAAAAGCTACCATGTAGAAGGTATTGCGCACAGGACTATGGTGGCCGACCATTCACAGAGATTCGAAAGAGTATTGCTAGATATGCAACATCTGTCAGAGGGTTGGTAAGCCCAATATAAGGGATGAGTTGCCACTACAACCACGGGTAACATTGCAGGTATTCAAAAAATGGGCAATAGATTTTGTGGGACCAATTAACCCACCAGAAAAGAGGACAGGACCAAGGTACATTATCACCATGATGAAATACCTAACAAGATGGGATGAAGCAACACCAATCAAAGATTGCAGTGTGAAAACAACAACACATTTTCTATTCAAACAAGTAATCTCTAGATTTGGTTGCCCAAGAATTTTGATGAGCGACCAAGGAACTCACTTCATTAATAGTATCATTAGGGCTATGACTGAGGAATTTGAATTCAACCATCAAAAGAGCACACCATATCATCTGCAAGTAAATGGAACAGTAAAATCATTTAATAAAATCCTGGAAAATGCACTGACAAAAATCTGTAATGTCAATAGGGATGATTGGGACCTCAAAATACCAGTTGTATTGTGGGCATACAAGAACACATGCAATAATTTGACATGACACATGCCATTCAGACTAGTATATGGACAAGAAGTAGTCATGTCATTAGAATTTTTGGTACCCATTCTGTGTGCAGCAGCAATTACATACAGGACAGAATGAGGTGTAGTACATGATAGGTTGAATCAACTAATGATTATGGAGGAATATAGAATCCTAGCAAGGTTCCACCAACAAGTTTAGAAATCTAGGGACAAAGTGTGGCATGATAGGCATATCAAGAATAAAAATTTCAAGGAAGGAGACTTAGTGTTGATGTATGACAACAAAGCCATGCAGCATCCAGTAAAACTCATAATGCACTGGTTAGGACCGTACTAAGTGAAAACTATCACATATGGGGGTCCTATATAATTGAGAGACTTAGGAGGCACAAAAATAATAGGAATGATCAATGGGAGTCAGTTAAAACTGTACAAGGACAGTCGACCACCCACAACTTGAAAGTCACTGCGCAATAGTAAAAAAAAAAAAACAGGATAGCAAACAGTAACAACAAAAGTACAATACCCCAAAAGGAGAAGGAGTACACACACTCAGAATATGAGCCCAACTAAGACAATCCCAATGGTCATTTTACCACAAAAATAAGAGGGAAAGGAGAAAACAGCAAAAGAAGTGCTAAGTGATGACAACACGCAGAATTGAATGTCGAAAACGAAGGACAGGACGCCGCATTAATTGTGCCAACTGGAGACAGAGAGGGAGAGTAATGGAAAGTACGAAGGAACCAAATGTTCATTGAATCCATAATAAAGGTAACGTCTTCAACAAGCTTCACACGACACCATACAAAATGAGGACACGAGAGAAAAAATCCTATTGCAGAATTAGAAGAGACAAAGAGCGATAGAGCATACAAAGAACAAAACAAAGTTTATAGAGGTTACAAAGGCCACTAAGCTCAGTGGATGATCGAACTTTACCACCATGGCACCACCCAAACAAGAAAAACTGATCCATACTGCCAGAAAATCCAGAGTGAGGACTAGAGCAATAACACAGTCATAGGAAAGTGAACAACAATCGCATGAAGTCGTCAATGTGGATGAAATCCCATCACTAGATAAAACACTAGGAAAATCGACAATCGTGATAGAAGAAACCCAACATAGAGTTGTGGGCATGGACATCGATAGGCCAGAAGAGAGGCAGGGCTGATAGAATGAGGAAACAGGAAGTCAAGAGAAGCTAGAAAACCCTGAGGAAGCTTCGAGAGTCGATGGGATGACCCCAAATCAGGATGAAGCAGCCGAGCCAGAGGAATCATAGACGACCATGTCAGAACACCCATAGAAGGGAGAAGTGGAATATGTCACGAGCCGATCGGAACAATATGCCTAAGAACGACCAATGGAGGCTGAAACCTAAAGTCATCCACCACAATGAAAGGACAAGCAACATGTACCAAGGTCATTGTGCAAACAACCCGCCGCATCATTTTTTTTTCCACGTATACTAGAAGGGGTACAAGTGAAAGAATACATGTTAGGTTATGTCAAGAAGTTCAAATACTCAGACCATGATGTAACAGACACAACAGACACAAAAAATTTCCCGGAGTTTGTGAAGCAAGTCTACCTACAGACAATAGGTGTAGATCCATTCAGGGAACTGATTCATCAACCACTCCAGTGGGCAGTAGGCCTGGAAAAAACTGAAATCTTAGGCCTATTGGAACTACCACACTTTGGAAGAGAGAAGTATGAAAACAGTTGCGTCAATCATTTGATGGCGTTCACACATGGCGGATATTTGTGGCTACACAAGCTCATCTTAAGAGACGTAGAGCTCATTATGCACATCACAGGGCTGCCATCATGGGGCATGGATCCCACACAATTTATGGAGGAAAAAACAAAGGAGAAAGCACTCGTCGAGGAGATGAAGAATAAATACGACACTGAAAGGGGGACGTGCAGAATCATTATTAAATAGATCGGTGCCATCGCAACAAAATGGCTACAAAATTCATGGCTTGCAAGTTGCTTAGAAAATGCCACAAGGAGGAAGTCCCAATTGGGGTTTTCATAGTTGCAGCATAGTTTGTCGAGGGCACCACAATCAGTTGGGCCCCTTACCTTTTGAACCTATTTCTAGATGACTACAAGGATGCGCAGGATCTAGGGACAGGATTTCATTATTCATGGCTCATCATGCTGATAGCCATTATGGGATGGAAGGAACTAAACTATGTATTTTTCACCACCAGACCCAAACCCAATCATGGAGCGAGATAATTATCATTTGGCACTGCTTTGGACTCCAGGAACATAAATATGAACGCAACTATATTCGAAGGATATCTTCAAGATATGCAAGTGACTATCACCAACATGTGGAGGATAACATCGCAGGATGTTGCATACTATCAGGGCATAGCCAAATTCAAGGCCACTCGATATGCGATGTGATCTAGGCACAGAAGGACCCCAACAAACAATGGCTACAAATGCACTATTGCATCACGGAGGGAGACATAGAAATGGTCATCAAGGATTGGGAGGATGAATGGAGGATTCCAATCCTCACTCAATACATACCTACAAGGGTAGAGGAGGAGGCAAGGAAGGAACCTACACATGCTGAGGAGTTAGACCAAGAAAAGGAATAGCCCCAGGAAGTCACAGTGCCCAAGAAACCAAGGACAGGCCAAACCAAACCAAAGCAAACAAAAGGAGGGACATCTGAGACAACAACCCAGAAGGGGAAGAATAATAATACACAGGTGCCCCGGGTACAACAGAAACAGGTCGAGGCAACGCATGGGACTACACAAGATCCAGGGTCAACTAAGCGACCAACCACTTAGACAGGGGGTGTGCACAAGAATATGAAGGCACATAGAACACATCTAGAATACACGATCACGAAGGATGATGCAGAAATGATAGCCCAATTGGTCCAGGATCGCACATCCGAGGATTTTGAGAATGATGTGCACCAAAGGGACATAATTGAAGAATATCTGGTAGACATGCAAAAACTCCTCAGGAAAATCAGGGAAGCACAGGCAACTGACAACAATATAGAAAAAGGACCATAAGAATCACAAACACGAGGAGAACATGAAGCAAGCGAGCGAGATACAGTCCAGACAATACTACAGACGAGTGCAATGTTCCATGTTACACCTAGCATGTTATGCATTGATGAGATCGTGGGGCAGACACCCCTAAAGTATTTGGCACAATTACAATTGGTATTGTCGCAGATACCCACCAAGGCCCTACATAAACTGCAAGTCAGCATCACATAGGAAGTACAGTCTCGTGCATGCACAGACACAGCCGAACTACAACAGGTAAAGGATAAACGAGACAAGTTGGAATTGATATTCGAGCAGGCCAAGATCGATACCAAAGAGGAGAGAGAACGTGTGAAGGGATTGGAGCATAAAGTAGTTGTAGCCTACGAAAATATCCCACAGACCCCATAGATGGATGAACTCACAGCGGCAGAAAAGATTTCTCAGATTGTGCAGACAATCAATCAATACCAAAAAAATATTGAGAATCTATGTGAGCATCTCACACCTACCACTCCACCGAAGGTAAGGAAGAAAAGAAGCAGGAGGTAAAAAATCAGCTATAGGAGATAGAACGATAGGTCCACGCAACGGGGGACTTGTTCGACAAAGAAACACAACTCTAGACGAAGATGGAAAAGGATCAACAAGTCCAGTAGTGGGACTAGGAATAAGAAAGGATAAGCATATCTATCCAAGACCTAAATCATAAGCATAAGACAATTTCAATCACGGAGCGCGTCAAAGGGGGCACAAGACATGAAGAAACTGTAGGCATAACTCACCACTACGCAAACGCAGAAAAAGGAGCGTCAGGCTCAAATGTAACCACTCCAGGAGAGAACAATGGAAGTCATTGCATGGGCAGAGGAAGCCAATACATATATGTCACAGACCCAGGTAGAGTGTGAAAGGTTGATCAACGATGATATTGTAGTGCAAGCATTGGATGCACTCAAAGAGAAGACCATGCAGGCTCAAACACAAGAAACAAATATCAGGGAGAAGTTCCAAGTGATCTCCAGAGAGATCGACAACACGCACAAAGGATAGGTGGCTTGGGACAAGCCACATGTCAGTGTTGGGGGCCTATTGGAAGCAGGCCAAGGAGGAAATAAAGGCTATTTTGGGAAGGAATGCATGCACGAGGAAAGTGACAGTTGGAAGGAAGAATAACACACATGCATGCATAGAATACCTAATGATGTTAGGGTTAGGGTTTTTGTAATACATTGTAATGGATGGTGAGCCAGAAATGTATAAATATAGATATCTAGGTCTCATAGAGGGAGAGGCTAAGAAGCGAAGAACAAGAGAGAGAGCTAGAGACGGGTATAGTGTATTGAGTTGTAATATTTTGATATATGACCTAATTTTGTAAGTTGTTGAGTTGAGGAGGTGTCAGGAGGGTAGATCTTGAGGGTTAGATCATAGGTTGAGGATCCTAGTGCGAACTAGTCTACATCGTAATAGATCTCAACCCGCCAGAGAAGAGTTGTAAAGCACACGATGCTGTATTTTTGGGAACTACTATAATAGAAGAGATTAAGAGCCAGATCTTTGTGGACGTAGCCCAGGAGGGGGTGAACCATGGTAAAACCTGTGTTATGTGATTGAATGCATGTGTTTCCTTAATGTTTCTAAGTAGATATTAGTATTATAAATGAATGAGTTGATTATATTACATGCATGATAGTTCTTAATTTAATAAGTTACATAGAGCGATCAATGCACAATTCTCAGACAGATTCCACTCAATCCTGGACTGCAAACACTTGAGTATTGTAGTCACCCATTAAGACTATATTGGGTGAGACTGTGCAGTGAACTCTGTGCATTGTGTTGCCTTCTAGTTTACTAGGAGGGTTGATAGTTTTAGAGGATTTGTTGGAACCCCAACAGATATGAACCCTGGGTAGAGCAAGCTAAAGATATAAACTCAAACTAGAATAATAACCAACATTAGTATTTCCAGATTGGGAAAATAAAATTCATGTGCATGTAGATACATCAGCTATAGCACTTGGAGCAATTTTGGTGCAGCCAGGAGTAGGGGACTTATACCATCCTATATCCTTTTCAAGAAAAAATTTATCATAATCTGAGCAGAATTACAACACCACAGAAAGAGAAGGCCTAGCTATGGTATATGCACTTCAGAAATTTAGGCACTATTTACTAGGTAAACACCTTAAAATGTTCACAGACCATTCTACCCTCAAATATCTAGTCAATAATCCAGTGTTTGGGGGGGGGAGAGGATATGTATATGGCTATTATTATTCCAAGAATTCAATTTTGAAGTGATAGTCAAACTAGGTAAGTTGAATGCAAGACTTGATCACCTGTCAAGGGTAACCAATGGAGAAGAACCTACTAATTTTGGAAGACAACTTCCCTGATGCGCAATTATCTTCAGTACAGATAGCTGATGAATAATTTGTTGGTATTATTCAATACTTAATTATAGGGGTTGTGCCACAAAAATTTATCACCGTACAGAAGAAAAAACTGGTAGCCAGAGCTACAGACTATCAACTCATTGTAGGTCATTTATACAAGATGGGTGCAAATAGTATTTTTATAAGGTGTGTATTGAAACATGAACGACCCAAAATTTTGGCAGAAAGTCATGAAGGTATAGTTGGAGGACACTATGCAGGAAAATCCACCATGCAAAAGGTATTACATGTGGGATTATGGTGGCCAACAATCCATAAAGATGCCAAGGAATATTTACAGAACTGTGATGTCTATCAGAGAGTTGGCAAACCCAACAGAAGGGATGAGATGCCCCTAAGACCACAAGTAACTATGAAGGTATTTGATAAATGGTAAATTGACTTTGGTGGACCTATTAAGGAAAATCCACCGTGCAAAAGGTATTACACATGGGATTATGGTGGCCAACAATCCATAAAGATGCCAAGGAATATTTCCATAATTGTGATGTCTATCAAAGAGTTGGAAAACCCAACAGAAGGGATGAGATGCCCCTAAGACCACAAGTAACTATGAAGGTATTTGATAAATGGTAAATAGACTTTGGTGGACCTATTAATCCACCAACAAAAAGGTCGGGAGCTAGATATATCATTACTGTGACTGAATACCTAACGAGATGGGCATAAGTAGAACTAGTCAAATATTGTAGCATAGAGACAACAACACACTTCTTATTTGAGCAATTGATCATCATATTTGGATGTCTGAGGATATTGATGAGTGACCAAGGAACTCATTTTATTTATAATACTATCAGGGTGATGACTGAGGATTTTAAAGTCTATCACTAGAAGAGTACACCATATCATCCTCAGGAAAATGGAACAGTAGAAGATTTTAATAATATTTTGGAAAATGCATCGACTATGATCTACAATGTTAAAAGGGATGATGGGACTTGAAAATACCAACAATACTATGGGACTACATGACCACATGCAATAAGTTGACACGACAAACACCAATCAAACTAGTGTATGGGTAGGAAGTAGCGGTTCCATTAGAATTTTTGGTACCCATTCTATGCCTAACATCAATTACCAACATGATAGAAAGAGGCACAGTACAGGAGAGGCTAAGCCAACTAATGGAAATGGAAGAGGAAAGGATTCTGGAAGTATTTCACAAGGAAGTACAAAAAGCAAAGGACAAATCCTGACATGACATACATATTAAAAAGAAGAGATTTACAGAGGGAGACCTAGTTCTTCTCTATGACAACAAATTTTTGCAACACCCTGGTAAGTTTAGAACACATTGGTTAGGGACATATGAAGTAAATGTTGTCACAGATGGGGGATATGTACAACTAAAGGACTTGGTAGGAACATAAATGAAAGGAATGATCAACAATAGTTGACTGAAACTGTACAGGGACAGTCGACCTACTAACCCTTAAAAGTTACAACGCAATAAGAAAGTCATGTATATAGTGTACTATTGTATATATTAGGACATAAAATTGATAAAAAGAAATAAAAAGGGGGAAAAAAAGAAAAAATGAATACAAAAATAGAAAAAGAAGAAAAATACAAAAAGAGGTAGAAGTTGACTAAACAACATGAAATTGGGGAAAAAGTCACGTGCAACAATTAGTGCGACAACATCAAAAGACAATGCACAAGGAAAATTGCACTCGGTGCAAATGCACGCAAAAAGTGAAAAATAGTTATGACCGGGTCTATAAAGTGAAGAAAGCATGAGTTAGTTCAACATTTAGTGATTTTTGAGCACAAAGAAAGATACAAAGTGTGTGCCCTAGCTATAACTATATGAAGAAGCAAGTGGGTGTGTGGATTATAGAGAATATGACACCACCAAAGTTCGATGCTCCAGGCCAGTATGTACAGGTTACTCGACAGAGCCAAAGACGGAAGCAAAGGATGAGGGAGCCTAAGAACGTTGTCGACATAGAAGATGTCACTACTTCAAACATAGATTCAATCAACCCGACATGGGTTGAAGAGGAAACATCTATAGTGCCACAAGGGGTAGGGAAGAGTTCTAGGACTCAGAATGGTATCCCGAACCCTAATCCTAAACACCTGCTAAACCTGATGAAACGACAGATCAACAACAGGGCCACAACGAAGAAGAGGTGTTGGTAGAGGACGTCACCAATCGAGCAGACTCTAAGAGGGAAGAAGAGGACACAGAAACAACAGAGGTCGTCCCATCTACTTTCTAGAAAAAAAGAAAGGTGCAGGATGCCACAAACATCACACTTCCATACCTTTGAGATGCAATGGTCACTATGGATGACATGCTTATAAATGTACCAAAAATTAGGTACTCAAACCACGATGCAAATAAATTCCCATATTTGGCCGAAGAAACCTACTTAGAAAACATAGGGGAAATTGGACCCCTAGGAAAACCTATAAAGGAGCCTGCACAATGGATAACTGAGTTATACAATTCCAGAATAGTGAACCTATTGGATATACCACACTTTAGGTGCGGTAAAAATGTCGGGCTCTATGTCAAATAGTTATTATCCCAGGTACAGGGAAATATCCTTTGGATGGATAGGCCAATACAACTGGATGTGGAATTGATCGCCAATATCACAGGATTACCTAGAGTCAACGCACAACCATAGGAATACTTGGATAACAAGGCACGCGAGAAGGAAATCACCAAGATGGTAAAAGCACAGTTTGGAACCAACAGGGAAAACATGGGAATTGTGCTCAAAGACATTAATGACAATGTGACAAGGTTTTCCAACAAGCTTATAGATTTAAATTTGTTGAGGAAATGCAGGAAAGAAGAAGCTCCAGCAGGAGGCATTGCAGTAGGCACGCAATGCGTGAAAGGAGTGATATTCAGTTGGGCATCGTACCTCCTAAACTAGTTTTTGGTGGAATCCATAGATGTGTAGGATAATGGAACCGAGTTACATTACTCTTGGATCATCATTATTATAGCCTTAGCAAGGTGGTAGGAGTCAAATTTTTCATCCTTCTTGGATAGGAAAGGAAAATGTTATGCGACCAGATATGAGTCCCTCTGGCAGGCCAAGGATAATAAAAATCAACAGGTAAATAACATAGTATTTGCAATGTTGCTTGAAGAAATACAACAATGCACAACCAATGTGTGGATCATTCTTGTGGAGGTAGTCCAGGAGACTAAAGGGATAGCCAGGTTTAAGGAATCCATGCATCACATGTGGATCAAGGTTTTAAGGGAGCCAAAGAAGGCATGGTTGGAGATGCAATATTCCATCATCAAGGAAGAAATTGACTGGATAATTAGAGACTAGCCAATGCAGTGGAAACTACCAGTAGCAAAACTAGCAACAAGGTCAGTCGCGACACAATCCACCAAGCCCAAGGAAAAGGCTGAAGCAGGTTCCTTGGAAAAATAAAACAACCCATTCGATAACACTAGAAAGGCTACAGCATGGAATCAACCGTTAGGAAGAAGCAAAATGCCTAAAATACCAAGGAGGACAACAACAACACCAAGGACATAAAACCAACAGGATATTGGAAAGGAGGATACATCACAGGCTGGTGAAGAAAGGGTACAAGTTACAATGAGTGGGGCACAACCCTCACAAACTAAAATGAAGTTAGTGCAGGTAGAAGAGGCGCGCGGAAAGATAAAGTATATCATGGAAGACCCAGTCATAACCCTGACAGAGGCTGATGCTAAGTTCATCGTGGACAAGTTCCAAGACATGGGGGAAGAGGTGGTCCATATTGTAGAGGCACACAGAGAAGAGATCATGGCCAAGATCATAGAAGTGCATGAAACTCTACAACAATTAATGATTCAAGCAGTACCACATGCTACACCGCAGTGACAGGAAAAGACACAACGACCCCCTGTGTAGAAATAAAGAGAGGAGACAATACAGTTGGTAGTGAAAGGCAGGGAGACATTCACAGTCACTCGCCAAATGATCAGAATATATCAAGAGACTGCATAGAAATACATGGGGGAAATAGATAAATTTGAGGTAGTCATGGTGCATATACCCGCCAAGGAATTATACAGACTCCAGGACAGCACAATGTAAGAATTGCAATCCAGATCATGTGCAGATGTGACTAACTTGGAGGTGGGTTGGGGAGTCGACGAAATGTTACAAATCACCCATGACCAACTAACCTCGGAGAAGGAGGAGGAGAAATAACATGATGATAAGCGAGATCAGGGGCTAATAGCAGTATACAACCACATCCCAGACAACGTGCAAGCACCATAGAGTAGCGCAAAAGAAAAGATAAAAATTATTTCATAAACGATTGAGGGATATAGAAACGAAATTGAGGAGATAAAATAAAATCTCAATCCCACGACTCCTCCTAAGCTTCAAGAATAGAGAGAACAATAATCTGCACTCCAGATAGCGGAGATGGAAAAAGAAGCAAGGGAATTCGTAGAGTTGTTCGAAAGAACTACGTGGATTTGGACCATTTTAGAAGAGGATGAAAAGGTCCAATAGTTGGACCAAGAAGAGGAGAAAATCAGCGAGAGGATGAAAAGGTCCAATAGTTGGACCAAGAAGAGGAGAAAATCAGCGCTTCCATACATGAGTTAAAGAAACGATAGAAAAAAATGTGTATTATGGAGCGCTTGAAGGGAACCCAGGAAATGAATACTCTGCAGACATAGTTAAATACAATGCAAACGCATAAGCAAGAAAGAAAATCCCAATTGGAACCCCTCCAATAAAAAGCACCACATATGATTTCACAACTAGAGGAGGAGAAGTCGATGACAACACAGACACATTCAGAAAGCGCAACATTACTACAGGAAGAGATAACAACGCAAATAGTCGAGGTGCTAACAGACAAAGCTGCGAAGATGAGGGAAAAAGGAAAGGAACTAGCAAAGAAGTTCCATAGTTTGGAAAATGTTGTAAAGGGAGTGTGCACTACCTAAGTGGCTCAGGAAGAGCCACATGTCAGTGTTTGGGGCCTATTGGGTCTAGGCCTATTTTGAGAAGGAAGTCTATTTTGAGCACAAGCCTATTTTCAGAAGGAATTCTATTTTGGGCGCAAGACTATTTTTGGAGAAGGATTTGTTTTGGGAAAGACCTATTTTTGGAAAGGAAGACCTAATTTTGGAGCGCGTGCAATAAGTAGAAAAAAAGCAACATGCAGAAAAAGAAGGAAAAACAACATGTAGGAAGAAAAGAAACATGGTGCGTAGGAAGACAAGCCTAACCATGATAGGCTTAGCAATTTTTTCAAGATTGTAATGGCTATAAGCCGATAAAATAGCATAAATAAGGACCTAGGAGGTCAAGGAAGGAGGGGAAAAAGAGAGGATGTCAGTTAGAGAGATCATAATAGAGAGAGTTGATTACTATGATTTTGTGGGTTGTTGATTGTAATAGGTCTTGTAAAATATTCGAATAAGTTAGTCTATAAGGGTTAGGTCACATGTTGAAGAGCCTGGTGTGATCTAGTCTGCCTCACAAATGGTTCTTACCCTCAATCTTAATTGTATTACTGAAGATGTAATGCGCTTAGCGCAAGATTTTGCAGCAGAAGAAATAAAAGAGCAGAGAAGATAGATCTTTGTGGACGTAGCCCCAAGAGGGGGTGGACCATGGTAAACCTTGTGTTATGTGTGATTGTTAATGAATGATTTACTTTTTGTTGATCTTTAGCTTAAGAATGAATGGTTAGACTAGTTGTATTAGCATGCATGCATAGGTTTGAAGATGAATAAATCATAAAAGTAATTGAATAGTTAACAAGGATAATGCATAAAGAAGAAAGAACACAACCATAGATCCCCACTCATTCCTAGGCTACAAACACTTGAGTATTGCAGTCACCCATAAAAGTTATCTTGGGTGAGACTACATTGTGCACCCTATGTGCATCGTTTCCTTTTGGTTTACCAAGAGGGCCAATAGTTTTTTAGGGTTTTGTTGGAAACCTGTGGTTTACCAAGAGGGCCAATAGTTTTTTAGGGTTTTGTTGGAAACCTGTTAAGATCCGAACCATGGTCAGCCTAATAAGATGTAAGAGAGTAAAACCAAAACCATCCCCAATCTGATGGAAAAACTGAGATTGTGAATAACTGTTTAGAAGGATATATTGATTACTTTGCATCTGATAAGAAGACACAATGGGTCAAGTCGTTACCCTTAGTAGAATGGTGGTGCAACACTTCCTTCGATACTTCATCAATAATAAACCATTTATGGCACTTTATGGGTATATTCCTCCATCCATCACATCACCGTTGAGAAGGAAATATAAGGTTCAGGTAGTGGAGGATCACATAGAGCATCAAAAATTTGTTCTCCAACTATTGAAGGATAACTTGGCTATAGCACAAAACATAATGAAACAACAAGCATATCAACATTGCAAGGAAATGAAATTTGAAGTGGGGGATTGGGTAATTTTGAGGTTACAACCATACAAACAATTTTCCCTCCAGAAACATAATAAGGACAATAAACTAGTGCCCAAGTATTATGGTCCCTATAAGGTGTTGTAGAGAATTGGAAATATGGCCTAAAAATTGGAGTTTCATCCATCTTCACATAAACATACAATATTCAATGTTTCTTGCTTAAAGAAGGTAATCGGTTGCAAAATCCTAGTTCAGACTATTTTTCTAAAGCTCAATGAAGAGAGTAAAATCATACTA
>CBVK0101782788.1:0-20214 GCA_900067695.1 Picea abies
GGAGTGTTTGATTTTTTTCACTCTCTTTGGATTAGAGAAGAATGTAGGAAAAGAAGCAGGTAGATGCTTCGAGCATCATTTTATTGAGCACACTTGTAATCATTTTTATAGATTTGATTTTTTAGCACATGTAAATGAGGATATGGATGTAAGACCTATTTAGGCATGCATACCCTTGGTTTGAAAGTTCATCGATGAAGAGTCTAGACATAGACTTAGGTGATAGAGGGGGGCATGTAGTATTCCTAGAAACCTAGAAAATAAACTTTGAGGGGGGTGGGTGAATATCCCAAGTCAATTTTAAATGGGGGAATGTTGGGTTAATCTTGACTTGGTCATAGACTATATAAGATAACCTTGATATAGTCAATGATGGGTTTACCATTGGTGGTTTACCGGCCCATGGTGTTGGGCAACCCATGGTATTTTCCATGGGGTTATATGTGATGAAGCCTATTTAAAGTCTTGAAGAAATCCATTTTAAAATGCCCCAAGTGGCCTGGTGTTTGTTCGGCTTGGATAAGGTCAATAAATCTATACATCTTGAGTGTTGATTTTCCTAGTTAAGGATTTCTAGGGTAAACATTGGTTTTATGTGCTTAATTGTTTTTTTCGTGCCTATCTTTTTTCTATTTAGGTCTCTTAGAATTTATATCTAATAGGTCCATCTCTACCAGAAAGGTAGATAGTGGTTAGGGGAGTGAAGGGAAGAGGAAGAGACACTAATTTTCTAGTAAGACAAATATCAATGAGGACCTCTGTCTGGGCACTACCAAGGATAGAGCTTTTGACACCAATTTTTTTAAGTTGTAATTTGAAATGTTTGTATATTTTGATATTTTTTTAACAAATTATTTTAATAAATGATATCCTATGTTAATATTTTGATTCTTATATGGTTATTTATACAAATGTTATAACATTATTTTGAAAAATGTATTTTATTAGAAATTAAAATTATTTTCCTTCTATTGTTTTATAAAAGTCCAAAAAAATCAAATTTTAACTTGTTTGTATACATAATGATTACATAAATGTTGTGGGGTATTTCATGCAAGGTTGTACCAAATGCACTCAACGAATATAAGGGTCGAATTATTGGTGTAGGTGGGAAATGAAGGATGTAAATGTGTCCATGAGTAAAGTTAATATCAATTACATTCTACAATATACCATCAACAGAAAGTTAGAGAAAAGGATGAAGCAAACCTTCAAATAATCTTCTTTGTGAAATATTTATTGATGTGGAGCAAAAGAAGGAGGATTTGAGTGGAGAAGACTCTTTTATGAATATATACACAATGAAAATGAAACAACCAACACTACATGTATCTCCACATATCAATGGCTTGTATGGTTAGTATTCAATCCAATGATTTGAGTGGAGAAGACTCTTTTATGAATATATACACAATGAAAATGAAACAACCAACACTAAATGTATCTCCATTGTATGGTTAGTATTCAATCCAATGGGAAGACATGAAGATAATTAAAAATCATATTTAATGGGAACATAAACCAAATGTTTTATCTTACAAAAAAATGGAAACGAATATTAAAAATCAAAACAATATCACCTGTATTGAGTTGTTTAGATAATCGTCAAGACCGTTCATATAGAGGTTTTTATCCTCTTTACGGCTCTCCCTTTGGCCTTGCAGTATTTAGAATAAATCATCTTCTTAATGAAGGATGCAAATTGTTAATGCCAACATAATTGAGGCACAATGAAAAGATTTCAATAAATGAATCACAACCTTGGTCTAGGCTTGTGCAACATAACCTTGCATGCATTGAACTCCTTTAACTCATGAGAGATGCGTGCATTTATAAGTTTTCTAAGAAAATGCCATGAAAATAAAGTGAATATGTTTCCAAGTTTTCCCGTGAAATTGCCTTTAACAACTCCTATACTTCATCATAATTATTAGAAACCACATGCACTAAGTGTTCCCAAGATATACGCTTGCATGGAAATAATATAGAATTTATAAGCTTGCATGGAAATAATATAGAATTTATACGCTTGCATGGAAATAATATGGATTATAGAATTTATTATGTTGATGACATATAAGAACCTTGAGAGAGTATCGAAAGGCGACCTGCAAAAAATGTGTATCCAATGAATCGATGTGCTATACTAGGCTCTCCATATATGGTTTGACTTGGCTCTCCATATATAACTTAGGAATGTCTCATGATTTTATGCTTCATGTGATTTATTATGCTAGTATATGATCATAAGTAAGGTTTTCAACATAAACTCTCTCATTTGTGCAAGTGAACAAAAACAATGTGATATTGTATTTCCTTTGATGTGTGAGGTTATAAGAAAAATGTAATAATGGAAATAAATCATGGTTTGTTTTCTAGAATTGAGAGAGAATTTCATTGAAGGGAACCCCACCTTTGAGAGGAGAGAAATCCACTAGTGTAATGACAAACAAATGTGAGGTGAGATTAATCTATAATATATTCAATGATGCAGGCATGTCCATTCTCATGTGATAATTAAGTCAAGTACAATATGAACCCATGATGTTTCTCACATGATACATTTGAAAATGGGTCATAACACATCTAGAAATAAATGTTTCTTCCATATGAAAGATGTGATGAAGAAATGATACCTAAGTGAGGGCATATAACTACTACAAAATAATCCCACTTGAACATGTTGATATCTCAATGTCTGTAATCCCATATGGTCATAGATCAATAATGAAAATATTTACCAGACATAAGGTCACCCACTAATGGTGAATATGGGTACCAAGGTAATTTTGACACGTGAAATTGTCCTTCATCAACACTAATGGATCACCCTAAGGATAAGTTCCAATTAGATTCTTCATGAATAGGGAAACATTTAGATTCTAGCCTAGATACCATTTGTGGGTTATGAGCTATATCATAAAATGTAAGATGAAAAATGTAGAAAGTTGTGTTGATATTTATTAGTAAATTGAAATATGTAGAGAAGAAATAATAGATTTTACCTAGATTTACTGTGACAGATTGCAACCACAATAGCCAAATAAAGAACTAGAATACCAAAAAATGTTATACCTTTAATGATGGGAGCAATGTGCACTTTCCTCTTAAAGGGGCCAAACTCCAATTTAGCAAAGCTATGATTACAAATAAATTCATAAGAAATATCATTACATTACTTATACTTCTTTATATAGTACTATATACCTCTTGAGAACATTCTAGAAAAGGAACTTTTAGTAGGCGAAACCTTCTAGTAAGCCTTCTTACATTTATTTCTTTCACACTACTACATGGGACTTGTTTACTGGAGATGGACTCCACCCATATTAACATATCTATATAGTGAGGGGGTTAGGGATGGTAGGACCTTAACATGCCATCCCCGTTAAGAAAGAAGCATTGTCCTCAAGGATGGATTTGAAGGAAATTGATGCAGGAGCATCACTCCATGTTAGCAGCATGCCAGCCAGCTAGCACATCTAGCACACATTTAATGAATAAAGGGAGAGGCACAACCCTCTCAATTTTGAAATTCGAAATTTCAATAAATGTTGTAAGGATTTTAATGCTAGACCACTCCTTTGTACAAGTAGTGGATGAGGTTTCCTTTAATGGTTACCTACAACTAAGTCCAGATCAGTCAGGTCTGCGACAACCATTTATGTAATGTAGCATAGGAGTTGCTCTGTGATAGCAATAGCTCAGAGACAATGGTTGAGGATAAGCTCATGGGAGCCCTCATTTTGTAAAAAATAAAAAATAAAATTAGAGTAGAGAGTTAGAAAGAGAGACCAGAGCAGAGACGTCGAGAGAGAGAGCTGAGACTTGTTATAGTCCAGCCTTTGTAAATCATCTGTATAGAGACACACGGATTAATAGAAAAGCAGTTTTTTTTGCATATGGTTGTTCATGTATTTATGTTTCATGAATGAATGTTGTAGATGTATGTTAGATTTTCATTTACAGGGATAGATAGCAATTGTCTATTTGTTAAGTTGCGATATCCATCTGGGTTATTTGGGTTGTGCAAGGAGTGCTGAACGGAACACGAGAATTTCTGAGGCCAGCACAAGGAGTGCGCTTCTGAACTCTGAGGAGTCAAAAAGAATGTGCCAGGAGGGCACACCAGGAGGATTCAAAGACTCAAAAGAAGCCTCAGAGTTATTGAATACTCTGGAGGAGGAACTATGCAAAGGGAGGCACAAAGAAGAAACAAAGCTATTGAAGGTTCTGTAAAGCTCTACCAGGAGGGCACTGAGCGTGTGCATAGAGTGCATAGGAGGGACTCTATTTTGAGTTCAGAGAGAAGAAGTGTCGAGGAGAGACACTTTCAGAGTTGTTGAACACTCTGTAAGCTTTGCAAGGTGTGCATCAAGTAGAAGAACACCAGGAGGGCATGAGGCATTTCTTTCCAAGAAACAGCCTCAAATATGAGTTATTTGAAATCTCAAGAGCACCAGGAGTGTGCGAGAGTGGAATTATTCTAATTCCATAAGCTCGGAAGAGAAAGCACAAGAAGAACGTGCACAGAGAAACCCTTTCGAGGTTTCTGAGTTGACAAAGCTCAGGAGGGGGGCATTTCTATAACGCATACGAGACCCAAAGGAACCGGGTTCACAAGGGAAGCATCGAAGGCTGAGACCTTCGAACGTCAAATTTATTCCAAGGGAAGGGAAGAGGCACAAGCTCAGGAGGAGGAGCACAACTGTCGTTGGATCAACACTGGGAGGAAAGATCTGGACCATTGAATCTACATCTAGGAACATAGGAGGAGCGAGCGCAAGGAGGATAGATCTGAATCGTCAGATCTAACGCCAATACCCGACAACCATTGGATAGGGAGAAGGCGTAGGGGGTTTAAACCCTTGGATATCCACACTATTTCGGATTTTGGGGTTTGGAGCGGCAAGGGATTTTTGGGTTGCTGCATCACGAACTCCCGGTTCACGAAATCCCAAAATCTCGCACTCGAATTTCACTATTTTAGAGTTCAGGGTTTCAAGTGGCAAGGGATTTTGGAGTCGCTACATCACAAACTCCCGGTTCGCGAAATTGCGCCAGCTGTCAAATCTGGAGCATGGTGGCCTGAGAGTCGCTGGATCAAGGATACGTGCACAGGATTGAGTCCCTAGGAGGTGCACAGGAAAAAGGATCTGGGCCATCAGATCTAGCACCAAGGAACGATAGCTGTCGGATCCAGAAGGAAGTGCGAGGGATTTAATCCTCGTAACAACGGAGGGAAGAGGACTTGTCAAGTCCCGAAAGCATTGGGGCCATCCATTTTGGAGGACATCTGTCAAAGATCCAAGCCCTTTTTGGTGTTTTAGACACTGGGAATTCAAGGAGAAGGAGTCGTGAGACAAGAAGTCCTAGCTCACGAAATCGCGAAAGCATCAAAACCATTCATTAAGGAGGACACAGGGTGAGTGGTCAAGGTTCCGGGAAAACCCCAAAAGGTTCTCTCAAGGGGTAGTATTTCGGCATTTCGGGACCCGGGAGGTTGAAGGACCAAGAACCATCTACAGTCGGAATCGTGAAATCGCAGATTCTGAAATCCCAAAAAGTGGATCATGGTCACGAGTAGATTTCGGCATTCCGAGGTTCGGGAGTTTGAAGGACCTAGAATCGTCTGCAGCCGAAATCGCGAAATCGCGAAACGCGAAAACCCGAAAACATTCGGAGGCTAAGGGAGGACCCAGAGTCGTTAATCCCTTTCGGTGTTTCGATGACCGGGAGTTGGAGGGACAAGGAGCCTAGGAGAGCTTGCATGCAGGAGTCCCGAAACCCTGAAACACGAAAAGTGTGTTGGTTCAGAACAAAGAAGAGCACCGAAATCTGAGCGAGTGCATAGATTTTCTCAAGGCCTGTGCCAGAGGACAAAGGGACCTGTGGATTTGTTCAAAGGGTTCAAACAAGAGCCCAAAGAGCTATTTCGGCTCAGAAGAAGAATGATCCAGAGACTGGGAGGTCGCAGAACCCTGTTGAGGTAGGGGGCCTGCATCAGGTGGTATTAGAGCTTGATTTTGTCTGTATATTGCAGGCAAAGGGAGGCAGAGTAGATAAATAAAATACTCTGATACACATCAAGTGGTATCAGAGCCACTTTATGTCTATCGACTGCAGGTAGAGGGAGGCAGAGTAGATAAAGAAAATACTCTGATACACATCAAGTGGTATCAGAGCCACTTTCTATCTGTAGATTGCAGGCAAAGGGAGGCAGAGTAGATAAAGAAAATACTCTGATACACATCAAGTGGTATCAGAGCTGATATTTTTGTCTGTAGACTTCAGGCGAAGGAAACATCAGGTGAAGGAGGAGACAGAGTAATGATGTTCTGTGAAGATCATTGCAAGGTGTGCAACAAATGATAGACAACCAGGTGAGCTATAGGAGGACATGGAGATGCTCTCAAACATAGAGTGATCCATATGCTTACCAGGAGGGCAGGTGAAAGATGGAAATGGATACTAAAGGCTGTGAGCATGGTGGAAGAGGAGACCACCAATAGATGAGTAAAGAAGAGATTGACAAAGAACTTGTTGAGATAAGGGCGAGAATGGAACAACTGACATTGAAGATGCAGCAGGAGGAAAAAGTACATTGGAGCTACGAATGGCCTCTGAACAGAAAATCCAAATGGCCTGTTCAAAAGTTGTTGGCCAGGAAACAACAAAAAGAGTTGAGGAAGTGGCTGAGGTATGTTAAAATCCTCAGTGACACAGAGTTGGTTTGCATCTGTGAGCCAGAATTTGGAGAAACCCTTAGTGATGAGGAAGAGGGATCAATTTCAAATCTCATAAACTGCCAGGAGGGCAGGGATGAATTTTCGAATTGCCATGTGGGAAATGAAATGAGATCATTGGCAGATCTCATAGATGGTTAGGAGGATAGCCATGGAAATTCATATTACCAGGTGGACAATGAGATGGGACCAGGCAATCTCATAGACTACCAGGTGGGTAGCAAAAAATTCCCAAATTGCCAGGTGGGAAAGGGGAAAGAGATGAGACCGTATGAAAGTCTCATGAACTTAGAGGAGAGTTCAGATTAGCAAGGAGTGCTGACAAGAGAGAATCAGAAGAGAATTATGATCATTGGAGGAATAGAGGTGTTCCTACCAAGCAACCTAGTTGAGGCCAGAGCATGTGTTGCAGATGCAACAACAGCAAGAGGAAAGCCAACAGAAACTATCATGGAGGAAGAAATGGAGCAGACACTGATATTTTCCCAAGAAGTAGAAGATGAGCATTTAACATAATGGCTCAAAATTTTCAGCCAGGAAGCTGAATAGGAGATCATTGCAGTATTAGAAGCTACAGAAGAAGAAGAAGAGGAAGTAGATAGCATAGACTTTGTTGGTCTATGTGAAGAATTGGAAGCCCTGGAGAGAAGTTTGATGGTGAAAAATTTGCACATCCAAAGGGCTAAGTTGGAAGAAGGTAGTGGAGCATACTAGCTCCAGGAGAAGCTGGAAGAAGTTGGAAGTATGCCAGGAGGAGAAATGGCAGTAGTAGAACTTCCATAGGAAAAAGCTCAGAAACAGTTTAGTGAGGAGACTGCAGAGCTAGAGTCTGCAACAGAGTGGCCACTGAGTTCCACAAAGAGAGATAAAGATAGCAGGGGGGGGTCGAGCAAATCTTCCCATTGAGAAGACAGAAGTGCAGCAGAGAAGACTGCATACAAAGAGCTAGCCACTAGAGCAACTGGACAAGGTAATTGAAGAAATCAGAAGGCTCATGTTGAGTTCAGTAGCAGAGACTACCAACAATGAGAAGCTGAGCAGAAGGGAGCCTACAAGAGAAATAGGGCAGCAACAACAGCAATAGTGAAGCAAAGGAGCAGATGGACAGCTCCAAGGGAAAGTTTGGGATCCAGGTGGGTTTCAACACTGGAGAAGAGGAGCTCATGATCAGGAGATCATGATTTTTCCAGCTGAGGAGTATGATGCAGGAGCATT
Source organism: Picea abies (assembly GCA_900067695.1). Classification (NCBI taxonomy): domain Eukaryota; kingdom Viridiplantae; phylum Streptophyta; class Pinopsida; order Pinales; family Pinaceae; genus Picea; species Picea abies. Next base: position 7,962 of record CBVK0101782788.1, read on the forward strand.
GCTCCATGTCAGCAGCGTTCTAGCCAGCCAACCAACACATCTAGGATGCATTTAATGAAGAAAGGGAGAGGCCCAACCCTCTCAATTTTGAAATTCAAAATTTCAATAAATGTTGTAAGGATTTTAATGCTAGACCACACCTCTATAAAAGTAGTGGTTGAGGTTTCCTTTAATGGTTACTTGCAGCTAAGTCTAGATTAGTCAGGTCTGTGACAACCATTTATGTAATGTAGCATAGGAGCCGCTCTGTGATAGCGATAGCTCAGAGACGGTGGTTGAGGATAAGCTCATGGGAGCCCTCATTTAGTAAAAAAGAAAAAAAAAATTAGAGTAGAGAGTTATAAAGAGAGACCAGAGTAGAGAGGTCTTGAGAGAGAGCTAAGACTTGTTACAGTCCAGCCTTTGTAAATCGTCTGTATAGAGACATAGGGATTAATAGAAAAACAGTTTTTCCTACATATGGTTTTTCATGTATTTATGTTTCATGAATGAATGTTGTAGATGTATGTTAGATTTTCATTTGTAGGGATAGATAGAAATTGTCTATCTATTAAGTTGTGATATCCGTCTAGGTTCTTTGGGCTGTGTAAGGAGTGCACAATGGAACACGAGAATTTCTGAGGCTAGCGCAAGGAGTGCACTTCTGAACTCTGAGGAGTCAGAAAGAACGTGCTAGGAGGGCATGCCAGGAGGATTCATAGACTCAAAGGAAGCCTTAGAGTTACTGAATATTCTGGAGGAGGAACTGTGCAAAGGGAGATACAGAGAAGAAATAGAACTACTGAAGGTTCTGTAAAGCTCTGCCAGAAGGGCATTGAGCATGTGCATAGAGTGGACAGGAGGGACTCTATTTTGAGTTCAGAGAGAAGAAGTGTCGAGGAGAGGCACTTGTAGAGTTACTGAACATTATGTAAGCTTTGCAAGGTGTGCATTGAGAAAAAGAACGCTAGGAGGGCATGAGGCATTTCTTTCCAAGAAACGACCTCAAATATGAGTTATTTGAAATCTCAGGAGCACCAGGAGTGTGCGAGAGTGGACTTGTTCTAAGTCCATAAGCTCATAAGAGAAAGCGCAAGAAGAACGTGCACAGAGTAACCCTTTCAAGGTTTCTGAGTTGACAAAGCTCAGGAGGGGGAGAGTTTCTATAACGTAGATGAGACCCAAAGGAACTGGGCTCGCAAGGGAAGCATCGAAGGTCGAGACCTTCAAACATCGAATTTCTTCCAAAGGAAGGGAAGAGGCATAAGATCAGGAGGAGGAGAAAAACTACTATTGGATCGGCACTGGGAGGAAAGATTTGGACCATTGAATCTACGTCCAGGCACAAAGGAGGAGCAAGCACAAGGAGGATAGATCTGAATCGTCAAATCTAATGCCAATACCTGACAACCATTGGATCAGGTGAAGGCGCAGAGGTTTTAAACCCTTGGATATCCACACTATTTCGGAGTTCGGGGTTTGGAGCGGCAACGGATTTGGGGGTCTCTGCATCGTGAACTCCCAGTTCATGAAATCCCAAAATCTCGTGCTCGAATTTCACTATTTCAGAGTTCGAGGTTTGGAGCGGCAAGGGATTTTGGAGTTACTGCATTGCGAACTCCCGGTTAATGAAATCACGCCAGCCATTGGATTTGGAGCACAGTGGCCTGAGAGTCACTGGATCAAGGATACGTGCACAACGTTGAGTCCCTAGGAAGTGCATAGGAAAAAGGATCTGGGCCGTCAGATCTAACACCAAGGACCGATAGCCATCGGATCCGGAAGGAGGTGCGAGGGGTTTAATCCTCATAACATCAGAGGGAAGAGGAATCGTCAAGTCCCGAAAGCATCGGGGCCATCCATTTTGGAGGACAGGTGTCAAAGATCCAAGCCCTTTTTGGTGTTTTGGACACTGAGAGTTCGAGGAGAAGGAGTCGTGAGACAAGAAGTCCCAGCTCAAGAAATTGTGAAAGCATCAGAACCGTTCATCAAGGAGGACATGGGGTGAGTGGTCAAGGTTTGGGGAAAACCCCGAAAGGTTCTCTCAAGGGGTAGTATTTCGACATTTCGGGACCTGGGAGGTTGAAGGACCAAGAACCGTCTACATCCGGAATCATGAAATCGCAGATTCCGAAATCCCGAAAAGTGGACTGTGGTCATGAGTAGATTTTGGCATTCTAGGGTCCGGGAGTTCGAAGGACCTAGAATCGATTGCAGCCGGAATCGCAAAATCACGAAACATGAAAAACCAAAAACATTCAGAGGCTAAGAGAGGACCCAGAGTCATTAATCCCTTTCAGTGTTTCAACGACTAGGAGTTGGAGGGACAAGGAGCCTGGGAGAGCTTGCATGTAGGAGTCCCAAAATCCCAAAATGCGAAAGGTGTGTTGGTTCAGAACATAGAAGAGTGCCAAAAGCTAAGCGTGTGCATAGGTTTTCTCAAGGCCTGTGCCAGAGGACAAAGGGACTTGTGGATTTGTTCAAAGGGTTCCAACAAGATCCCGAAGAGCTATTTTGGCTCAGAAGAAGAACGATCTAGAGATCGGGAGGTCGTAGAACCCTGCTGAGGTAGGGAGCCTACATCAGAAATGTTGAAGGATATCTACTAGTTCCCATGTGGCATCCTTTGGTGATGTATCCTTCCATTGTATCAAGACCTCTTGAATAGTGCATTGGCAAAGATGATGATCTATTTTGTAGGGGACAACCTTAAGATGTAACCAAATGGAACCTTCTTCATCTAGTTTTCGAAGGATAGTTTGAAAATAGAAATTAGATCCAACTACTTTCTTTAAGGAGAAATGAAAGATTGGATGAATTTTAGAGTGGCTCGGAAGTTCTAATTTGTAATCCATTGGCCCAATATATTTTAGGAACTTATAGTGGTCATAAAAAATTGGAGTAAGATTACAGTGGTGGTTATCTTTGAGGGAGTTCTTCTTATAAGGATGGATATGAAGGAACACATAATCCCCTTCTTTAAAATGGAGTTCAAAATGATGTTGATCAACCTAATACTTCATCTGATTATGAGCCATGACCATACTATCTTTGAGAGTGTGGAGAATGTCAACTCAATATGTGAGGGTTTTATCAACCTCCTATGCCTTAGAGTCTCCAAGTAAGTAGTACAATATTGATGGGGAATTTTGGCCACAGACATCCTCAAGGGGTTTCATTCAAGTGGTGCCATGGAAAGTTGTATTGTACCACCATGTTGTTAGTGATAAACACTAAACCCATTGGGATTGTCATTCTGAAGTAAAGTACCTCAAATATGCTTCCAAACACTTGTTGACATCTTAAATATGACCATAAATTTGGGGGTGACAAGCAGTGCTAAGATGCATTTTATTTCCCTAGAGACAAAAATATCATTGCTAGAAATTTCTAGTGAAAGTGGGATCACAATCCATTACAATAGATTATGGAATACCATGGAGTATAAATATATTATCCATGAAGAATTGAGATACCATGGAATCTTTAATGGAGTATTGTAGAGAAAAAAAATGTGCATATTTGGAAAGGCAGTGAACCACAACCACACTGATAGATGTATTGTCAGATTTGGGTAACCCCACAATGAAGTCCATAGAAATGTCAATCCATATAGTTGGACGAATGGGTAAAGTTTGTAGTTTGGTTTGATTTTTCATTGTTTCTCCCTTATGTCATTGGAAAATGTCACATTTTTCCACAAAAGTGTTGATGTCGTTCTTCATGCCTTCCCCAAAAAATGAATGTTTGATTTGTTCATATGTTCTATGAAATATGGAATGACTTATTGTTGAAGATGCATGGTGTTTAGATAACTCTGTTGATTTAAATGTGGAATTTTTGTTCAAATATAGATTCCCTTTATAGTGTTTCTCTTTATTGTGGCAAGTGTATCCCTGATATGCATAGGGTTCCATTTGAATTTTTGGATTATGTGGGAAATCTTGGGATATGTGAACCATTCTTTGTGGACCTCATTCAACCAATCTTCTATGATGAAGGATAGTGAAAATAAGGAACCTTCTTCTTCATACTTTCAAGAGAGATCATATGCTACCACATTCTCCTTTCCCTTCTTATAAATTATCTCATAATCATATCCTAAAATTTTGGTGACCCTTTTATGTTTCTTGCAGAACAAAATCCTTTGATCCAAGAAGTATTTCAAGATAGAATGATATTTTTTAATATGGAAACATTTCCTAAGAATATAGGGATTCTAGATATCCATAGCATGAAAGATATCCATCATTTGTTTTTCATAGGTGTATTTTCCCAAGCGTTGTTCATATAGGTTTTTTCTAGTAAAGGAAAATGGTCTTCCCTCTTGCACGAGTACTTCTCTAATTCATTTACCAAGGGAATCACATTAAAAAACAAAGGACTTAGTTAAGTATGACAAAGTGAGTACTAGGGTTGTACACATAGAATTATTCAAATACTAGAAGGCTTGATTTGCGGCTTCATTCCAGGTGAAAGCATTTTTTTTAAGCAAGGCGATGAGGGGAGATGCAATATTACAATAGTTGTTAATGAACTTTTCTAGTAACTAGTGAGACCAAGAAAACCTCATAAACATTTAATATTTTTAGTATGTGGCCAATTCTTCATTGCTTCATATTTCTTTGGGTCCACACATACACCATCATTACTAACAATAAGACCCAAATATTACACCTTAGGGACACCAAAGGCACATTTGGAACTCTTGATAAATGGTTGACAATTAACAAGTAGTTGTAAGACCCGATACACAAGAGTGACATGGGAATGCCAAGTTTTACTATAGATCAAGATGTCATCGAAATATATGAGGACAAAATGACAGAGAAAGAGTTGAAATATGTTGTTCATGAGACTCTAGAAGGTGGAAGGCACATTGCAAAGGACAAAGGGAATCACCAAGAAATTGTAATGTTCTTAATGAGTACAAAAAGTAGTTTCAGAATATATACCTCATTCATGCAAATTTGCTAATAGCTAGAATGGAGATCAAGTTTGGTGAAGAGTTGAGAACCCTTGAGCTCATCCAAGAGGTCATCAATGATGAGATTTAGGAACTTATTCTTAACTGTTATTTTTTGAGAGATTGAAAGTTAGGACAAATGCACCAAGTGACTTGTTTTTCAAGGACCATGACAACTCGTGATGAATAAGGACTAGTGCTAGGGAAGAACCACATAACCCAATCTTGAGGAGATACATTTGGGAAAGAATACAAATGTAAAGGTATATCCCCCTTTATTGTTTTCCTTCTATTATTGTATCTTATACTAATGATGATGCATTTCCCAACACCATGCCAACATTTTCTCCTTTCTCCTCATTCCTTTGTTAGAATCCTCCTAGAATCATCACCTCTCTTTCTCCATTTGTGCCTAAACTCTATCCTTTCCCTAAGAGTTAGTGTGCTAACCCTACCCTTATCAAGGAAGGTTGTTAACCTTTATGACATATATACCTAGTTCATTTCATCATATGCATACACCATTAGATCTTTCATACAGGTATGTGAAAGTATCACTCTCTTACCTCTAGTGCTCATTGTTTTATTTCATTTACTTTCCCTTTACTAAATGCTCTAGTTATTGTTTTCACTGACATGATACTTTGGGATTGTTTATTTATAAAAACATAATCTAGTTGTTTTATTAGTCACATGATACTTATATTTTTTTTCATATGCATATTCATAGTTTAATTGTTATCATTGTTACATAGTAATTAATCTCACTTGTTCCCCTATCTTGACATTATTGCTTGATATGCATTAATTGCTTGTTGATATTTAGTTCTATTTTCTTATATTATGTGTCTAACATCATAACGATCCACAGGGAACCCTTGCGGATTTACCTTTATTTGATTCTCAATGCATGTGGGCCTTTACATGTACTGATGGATATTATGGCCCAACTACTAGAGGATTTCCTTGTGACATCTAGGCATTGGCTTCTACTGCAAGGACCCTTAGATTAATCCTATGCACTTCCTTACTTCTCTCCTTCCTTGAAAATCATTATTGTTCTCATATTATGGATATAATCTCCTACAATATAGACACAATGTAGCATATGACATTCATACTCACATACTCTTTCCCACCAAGAGGTGCCTTGTGTAGTCCATACCTATGCCTTTTACATATATGCCTTTCCCAATGATGATACAATACCTCTCAACCATTACTCTAATGTGATGGATCACCTTCTTGGATTCCCTCTCATCTTGGCCTAGGCATGGAAACTCTCTGAGATGTCTAGTTCTTAGGTGAGTTCCCTAGGTTCATTTCTTCCCTTTAGTCTCTATCCATTGGTTGTTAATTTGACTTACTTTCACCCTTAGGGAATCCTCTTGGATAATTTCATAACTTTATTGGTTTAGTTTGGGATGCAAGCCCCTTAATTGGGTCCATGGTAACTTAGGCTTCCCTAATTTGGGTTGACAATGTAATGTACCCAACCTACAGTTGAGCAACATTACGTGTGGAAACTCATTAAATAATTAAGTTTTACTGCTAATTAATTTCATGTAAATTACCATCTATAGATCACACATATATTTAACCATTTGACTTATATCATAGTTCTAAATGCATCTAACAACTTATATTAAGACATGAATGCAATTGTTCAAGAAAAAAACAAACACACAACATTCATATAAACCATTTACACAACATAATAACATAAGAACATAATAGAAACACTTATCTGATACTAATTAACCGACTAGATGTATAAGAAGGATGAACCACCCATCCATAGGCATTGTTGTTCATTTTCTATCAGTATCAGGCCACCCTTGAGCTAAGGATATCCGTCCAAAAGGAAATATATCCCATTGGTTGTCCACTCTCCACACACAACATCCCCAAAACCCAAGTTCTACTCCCACAGTAGTTCCAATCCTTCATCTCTCTCTCTCTCTTTTCACCACAACCTGCACTACCCAAGGAATGTACCCCCTTCATTGTTCATAGTACCTCGAGTTGTACCATTCATTTAGCAAGACCCCTAGGGCACTCGGTTGGCCATGAATATCTCAGTTGGGGACTCTAGAAACTCTTAACTACTTCCATATTTCTCACAACAAGCTTCACAAGACTCTCAAGTCATTTCCTCAATAGCAAAAATGCTCTATAGTCTTACAACCCATTTTGCAGGCACACATGCCTCTTTTCCAACATAACCACATCCAAATAATGGATTCCTTCAAGCACACCATGGCTGGTGCTCTTCCCAGCACTCAACTTCTCTCTTCTTGTAAAAAATATACTTGTAAAAATTGTCTCCCATCTCCATACGATTTTTCCCTATTTTTCCTTGGTTACTTGTTTGAATTGACATATACTCTTCCTCAAGCTGGTTGGACTTCACCCCATGGTCTCCAATAAATATGTGATTTGACTCTTCACACCCACCCTCTTACATGAGTTTAAATTATTGGATTTAGGAACACTCAACATCAAATAGAAGGTTATACACAATGATAATAATTTCAAGAGTGTGGGTTGGATTAATACCCATGAATCATCCCCCCTTGGAACCCGCTCTCTTGTGGAGTCACAACCCCCCATTGTTCTTCATATAATTCATATCGCAACCAACAATTATTATTTTTATTAATTATTTCAATTTTCATAATATGCAATTCGGCCCCAGACCACATTAGATCAATACGAGCCCTTCGCCCCAACACATTGATTCAAATTCAAATTTATATAATTACATTATAATTCAGGGGGATTAAAACTGAGGATGCTATAGATAGCTATCAAAACCCATTTTAGACTTATTATTTATGGAGCCAATTTGAGTCAAACCCGTAAAGACCCTACTCGATCTCTTGGTATTGAGTGTACCTAGATTTTCCTTGCGGTGTTGCAACTATGAATGCATAAGTCACATAACAGAGAGTTTGTTTGGGCCTAAAACCCCATTGTACCAAATTTTCAGCATGAAATCAACAAATGTGGTATGATAGTTTCATATAACTTGGACCCTCCAACAATTAACCTAGCATGTTATTACACCTTGAGGTCACTCTCATGCCTATTTGTTCCATTTAATTCCTCTTTGTAAAGTCTTTGGAACTTTGGGTTTCTTTTATTGTTGCAACCAATAATTTATAGGTACACATTCATACTAGCAACTAAACTTCTCCCACCTCTCTCAATCCCTTAGGGATGCTCTCACCTAACATTTCTACCATATTCATAGGGATATCCTTTCGATAGCTTCACTCCAATATTGCACGTTTGATTTATTCATCATAAGGAATCTTCATTGGCACATTTATACTCATACCTTGGAAGTTTCAACCCTCCAACCTCAAGGGAGGTATCATCCCCACTGAGGAAACTAGTGTCTCTCTACTCTAAATTTTTATTGTATTATTCTTACAATATTAGATCTAGTTTTTATTTGGTATATTTTACACACACACACACCCACACCCTTGTATTGGATATTGGGGAAAGTCTTCTCTTCTAGGAGTTTGGAACTAAGTGTGTAGGATATTTTAGGATGTGGATCATTCTTGGAGGCTTATCACAACTCTGCACTTGTTTTAACATCAAGCATTGATGTTTCATCACACTTCTCCTTGATTCATTCAATCGAGTGTTCAACCTATATCTAGAAACAGTCTGTCAAGAGATTGACCAGATATCTACATTAGTCGGTTAAGTAGTCAACATGCCTTTCGGTCAGACAGTCGACCAACTGTAAAAGGTATTCGAGTGGTGGATAGACCAGCTCAACAATTGACTACGAGTTGGGTGCATGGAAATTTAGGTCGAGCATCCTTTTCGATCTAACTTGACAACATGAATTTGATGGAGTCAACTCTAACAATTGACGGTTATATGTGGACAAGATATTGTTGATTTCATGGAAGTTGGTTAGATATTGAGGCTATAAATAGTAGACACCTTGGGTCATTATCATCAAGAAATTGAAGTGATAACATATGGATATATCAAGGTATAATATCCACTATGATGTTATAAACACATTGTATTTTTCTTAAGTGCTATAACAGTGTCTTTAGACACCACCTTTTGTCTTTGAAGTTTTATTACCTCTTCAATTATCTACATAATTGTCTGTCTATTTCGTTACAGGTTCCACCCCTTTCCACAACATGGAATTAAATATGATGGTTGGAAACCTTGCATGTTATCCACAAACCTTATTGAGTCATATATGTTGTATTATTGACTCTAGGATGGTGGTTTTCTGATTGGAACTTATTGAAACAAAACTTTCTATCTAGATATCGAATATGGCTTCAAATATTGACCATGTTGTTATGAACAAATCAAACTATGTAGTATGGGAACTAGACATGGAAACCTTATTGAAGACTAAAGGATTGTGGAAGTATACAAATATTGTGATTCCACATCCAATAGATGATCATGAGAAGTTCATTGTTGATGGAAAGAACGATGAGGTTGTGGGGGTCATCACGAACTATATTTCACAAGAGATGGGGTTTCACCTCAGTGGAATAGACTGTCGTGAACATTTATAGAATAATTTGAAGTCCTTGTTCAACTAAGTTAATGAGAGCCACGTCATGCAATTGGAGAAAGAGTTGATATATCTCGATCCTCATTATTTTGATAGAATAGAGGACTATTTTGTGTGTGTCAAAGAACTCTAGTTGAAATTGGGAGAATGTGGAAATAATTTTTAGAAGAAGGATGGACAAATCATTGAGTTGGTCCTGATTAATTTGAGAACACTATTCGACGTGTTCATTTTGACTTTCCATACCAACTGGAAAGTGCGCAGGGAATATGGTAAGTATTATACCTTTGAAAATTTATGTGGCCTTTTGATTACTAATCAACACAGACTGCTTAAAGAAGGAAATATTAGTAGTAAACATCAAGCCCACTTGCTCAAGGGAAAGAGAAATTTGGATCATAGAGAAAGAGTACAATTTGATACCTATACATAGAGACCCAAATGCCACAACCAAAAAACTAAGGGAGAGATAGATTCAACCTAGAGAATTCAAAATAAGAATACATGTTAGTATTGTGGAAATACTAGACATGTGGAGAAAATATTCTATAATAAGAGAGACAAGTTAGAGGAGAAGGTTAAACACCTTGAAGGAAACATGTCAGTTGAACATCGACCCACTAATATATTCACCTTCCAAGTCAGAAATTCTCATTCCTTCTTGTCTCATTCTGCGTAGAACGAATGGGTAGTCGACTATGGGTGCACTCATGACGTGGATAAGGATGCTTCCTTGTTCATATCCATGGATGAAGCCAAAGAGAGGAAGATTTATGTTGCTCATGATTTTTTTCTAGATATTGTTGGTCAGGGTGATGTTGTCTTTCGATGTGGGAGAATTGTCGATGTCTATCACGTGCCAAACCTCAGTGCCAATATGTTTTCTATTGCTCAGTTAACACATATAGGAAATATTATGGAATTTTTTCCAGATCGATTATATGTTTGTGATTTGAAGAAAGTTAATTTGATTATTTCCAAAGGATTTCTTAACCCGACATATAGTTTGTATAAATTATGTGACATGACTTGACCTAATAGTGAATCGAATTCTCTTGTTTCTCACTCTAATGAGTGAATTTGAACTTGGCATGAAAAACTCAGACACCTATATTTTAGATGTCTATAGTTGATGGAAACTCAGAACATGATTGGTGGTCTACCTAAAGTGTTCCCCCCCTGAAGGAGTCTATAAAGGATATGTGCTTGGAAATAATCATCAAGAACCTTTTTACTCTGGAAAAGTGTGGCGAGCACATAACCTACTAGAGTTGATTCATAGTAATGTTTGCTGCATCAATATAGCTTCCCTGGAAGGTGCAAGGTTTATTTTTACTTTCATTGATGATCTGTATCATTTTAGATGGGTCTTTTTTTCTGAAGAATAATAACCTTGTCTTTGAAAAGTTTAAGGAGTTTCAAGCCTTTGCTGAAAATAAATGTGGTCGACCCATGAAGTTCTTGAGATCAAACAATGGTGGCGAGTATGTAAATCAACCTTTTGAAGAATACCTAGTTTGATATATTATTGATTGGTAGTGTTCGATTCCTTACACACCTCAACAAAATGGAATTGCAGAATGAAAAAATAAGATGTTAGTCAAAATGGATATATGTATTTTGCAGGATAAATATGCTCCTCCTTGATTCTAGGTTGAAGAGTCATATTGTGCAAACAATCTGCTCAATCACATCTTGACTTGAGTTGTTACTTCCATGAATCCAGTTGAATGATGGTGTGGAAATAAGCCTTCAATCGGCCACCTCTGTGTGTTTGGATGTGTTTCCTAGGATCATATCTTCGATGATTGTAGAAAGAAGTTGGATGCAAAGAGTCATGCTTTCATCGTGATGGGATACTTTGAAGAGTTGAAATCCTATCGTCTGTTTGATCATGTCAAATGAAAAATCCTTATCAGACAAAATGTATGGCTTGATGACAATTTTTCATCAAGTTGTTGAATGCCTCCTCTGGATTTTTGTAGGATTATCGCTTTGATGTCGTCTCCGACATTGGTTCTCATGTTCCTTTTTTCAGTCATTTTACTAGATAGTCGAACTTTGTTTTTGTTTCGACTCAACCGTTGACCTCCACATCAAATAATCTATTAATCTCTATTTTGACCAGTCCATCGTCTGTGTTGATTGAAATCTCTTTGACTTTTGATCGACCTACTGCAAGGAACAATAATTTACCTATTTCTTATCTACCGAGATGGGATGCCAAGACAAATGAAGTTGTTGGAGCTGATGTTAGTGATGTTTGATCAAGGATGACCTGAATAGGAACATTTTATGTAGACATAAATTGATTCTTTGTCGAAGAATCACACATGGGACTTAGTTCCCTCACCTCAAGGAAAGAAAATTGTGAGGTTTCGATGGGTCTACATGATCCGGATTATTTTCAGCACGAAATGAGAGCGGAGATATAATAAAGAAATGCACAGAGATATTACAGATATTTAATAATATAACAGAAATGTATCAGAGATGCAACCATAAACATAGATATACAGTAATACACGATTTCTATTAATCAAAGAAATGTTGGAAATACTAAAACAACTGAGAGGGGGGGGGTGAATCAGTTGTTTATGAGCTTAAACAATTTTATGCTTTTTAAATATTATTAATATTCCTTCAAGTGATCATCAAAAATATACAGCATATGGATAGTAAAAGTAAAGACCATCAGTCACACATAAAGTACACACAGAGACAGATTTTCACGA